>BQMZ01000150.1:0-275763 GCA_036984285.1 Chlamydomonas sp. KOR1 | reverse complement strand
CGCAGGCCCGCCAACCGTGCTTGCGTGTCGTGACTTGTGAGAAACCGAGAGGATAGGCACCGTACTGCCCTGCCTTGCACGCGTGCAGCCGAGGGACGGGCGTGCACTGAAAAGTGGCGAGTTGGTCGCGCTTGGGAACAGCCCGTGCAGGCGTGCACTACATAAACCTCGTGCCGTGTTATTTTACACATGCTTCGCACGTGGTACTGAGTACCGTGGTATGGATGGTATGGCCACACCCCGCGCTTCCTGGCCCCGGCCATGTCCCGCACCACGGGAGATGCCCCTGCCCAGGGCTGTGCACTGCTGCGCATGTTGACCACGGAACCGTACACCAGTTCCCTGCCCTGCTACACACGCGCCACAAGCATAAGGTCATGAATCTTCGTTGCCAATAGAGCCCTAGGTATAAGCACCCTGGGCTGGTGTTGGGGGCTGTTGGCTGAAGGTAAGTTGGCTGAGGTCTGCTAAGTTGAGGGTCGAATGGTGTGTCGTACCTCGAACGCCAGGGCACACCTTCCGACGGGAGCACATAGACAATACTTTTCTTAACCACTTAGGATACTTGTCCAGTGGTGTATTTGCGCGTGCGTTTGCAGCGCAGGGGTTGTGATTGCTGAAGGGGCAGGCTCAGCCTGCGAGGCAGAGCAGTTTGCCTCCGGACGCCAAAGACAAGGCCAACGGATTGAAACTCTGGTGGGTTCTAAGTGAGCAGCGACGTCAGAGAATCATCCGCGTGATATTACCGTTGAGTGGGGCTTTAGCCGCCACTGTCCAACGCTGCCACGTTTACCGGTTCTGCTCTTTGGTTGTTATGAATTTGCTGCTGACGACGATAGAGTACGTAGGTGCCGCCAAGCTGTTCGCTTCATAGCCTTATGCTTAGGGCCATGCGACGGCGGGAGCAGTCTGGCGTTGTCACGCATACATGCATTTGAGCACGTAGAAAGAATTCATTTCCCCCGCAAGTTTCCTTCAAACGGCGTCTGTGAGCGGCCCAACGCACCGACTGCAACACCCCATCGCTGTGGCGCTTCCCCTGCTGCCATCAGAGGACTTGGTGTACACCAGCCACTTCATCTGCTGAGGTCCTTACATCTCAATTACGTTCTTTGCGTCCCGCCACTGTGTTGCCCGATTATAGGGGCACGATGACGACCATGGACCCAGCGGCCAAGTTGGCGAAGCTGCAGAAGAAGGCAGCCAAGGTCGAGAAGCAGCTGAAGGCAGGCACGCTGGACGCTGACGAGGCTCGCGAGGAGCAGGCGCGCCTGGCGAAGAAGATAAAGAAGTTCCAGGCGCTGGCAGCGGAGGCGACCGAGAGCGATGAGCAGCAGCAACAGGACGCAGCAGCAGCAGCAGAGCAGCAGAACGGCAAGAAGCAGAAGAAGGGCGGGAAGAAGCGCCAACACGAAGATGATGGAGACGCCAACGGCGCGAGCGACGCGGATGAAGCCCCCGCCAAGGACAGCAAGTCAAAGAAGGCCAAAAAGGCCGCGGCGGCAGCTGCTGACGAGTCAAACGGCGCCGACGCAGCCAACGGCCACCACCACCATCACCACCACCACCGCCACCACCACCACCATCACCACCACCACCACAGCCGCCACCACCGCAAGCACGCGGACGTGGGCGACAAGGATCTGGCCACCAAGGGCAAGCCCATTGTCAAGGCCCTGTACGAAGAGCACGCTGACGTCAGCGGCATGAGCGCTGAGCAGGTGGCTAAGCTGCGGGAGGAGCGGCAGACCACCGTGGAGGGCTTCGGGCCCGACGACGACTTCGTGGCGGGTGGGTGCCGCCGTAAGGAGTTGGTGGGTTCGAGGCGGGGAGGTGGGTTAGGACGGTGTGCAATGCGGGCTTGAAGATGTGGACCGGATGGTAGTCTTGTGGCCGGGGGTTCAAGGCTCTGGAGGGAAGGAACGGTTTGCAGGGTGCGGCCGGAGCGCGCCGTCAACATCCAGCCCTCTACAGTGTTGAGGGCGACAGCCGTGCCAACCACTGCGCGCGCCACCGCAACCTACCTACGCCTGCTTGACCGATGCCTCTCCGCGCCCCCGGCATGTCTTCCGCCCCCACTCGCGGTTTGCTACTCGGGTACTTGGACAGCCTGTGCTGAGTTGCAACGTCGTTCGCCTCGCGCTCACGTCCCGCATCCCTCGCCCAAACCCACCCCCGTTGTGTGTTCCCAGGCGGCCCCACGGACATCAAGCCGCTGTCCAAGTTCGAGCACACGGGCCTGCCCCCCGCCATGCTGCACGCCACGCGCGATTTCGCGTCTCCCTCGCCCATCCAGGCGCAGTGCTGGCCCATCATCCTCAGCGGCAGGGACCTCATCGGAATCGCAGCCACGGGTGGGTGCCTGGGAAGCCGCGGGCAAGCCTTCAGGGAATGTAGACCGATGTTGCGTTGTGGCAGCCGCGGGTGGGTAGGGATGCAGCTGCGGGGACACAGGAGCATGTTTCGAGGCAAGCACAGTTACAAGCAGTTACAAGCAGTTACAAGCTCAAAAGCAAGTAGCTTATCTAGCGACTAGTATCAGACATCGAAGCAGGCTGCGGCTGGGTGCTGCAGATGCGCTGGGTGCTACAGGTGCACGGGGTGGGGAAGCCTCGAGGGAGTGTGGTCCAGTGCAGGCTGTGGATAGAATGCCGCGGGTCTGCTAGGGTGCAGTGATTACGGTGCGAGATGCAGGCATAATGAGCTTGAGAGAGGATTATGCGAGCTGAGAAAGTGTCGTGCTTTCGATGGGCTGCAGTGTCGTTTTCTTTGCTATCCGCGCGCCGTGCAGTGCGTTGTACGTTCATCACAAGTGTGTGAGTAGCGTTGCAGCGTGCGTGATGACAGGTAGACGATTACGTGAGCCGAGTACGGACAAGACGGCCGCGGCACCAACTGTTTTAGGTTTTGCATTCCTCGTGCTGTCAATAATCCACGAAGTCATTTCTTTATCGCTCCCCAGGCAGCGGCAAGACGTTGGGCTTCGGCCTGCCCATGTTGCGTCACATTGCGGCGCAGCGCGAGGCGGGCGTGGTGAGCGGCAAGGGGCCCTTTGCGCTGGTCATGGCGCCCACACGCGAGCTGGCGCTGCAGATTAACGAGGTGCTGCAGGTGGGTTAAGGTCAGGTGTGGGTTAGCAGGTGTGGGTTATGTGTGTATGTGTGTTAAGGAATGGGGCATGGCCCCCAGGCGCGATCTGGCGCTGCAGATCAACGAGGTGCTGCAGGTGGGTTAAGGTCAGACTGAAGCGGCACCGTCGGTCGGTCGGTCTCATCGTGCATCCTTTCGGCCCCTTCCTGCGCCCCTTCCCCAGGGCGCAGGCCACAGTCACATTCAACCCCATCTGCCGTTCCCGCGTAACGGTCGTTTCAGCTCGCGCCCCGCTGGCCCCTTCCCACTCCGCATCCCCTACCCCAGGACGCCGGCAGCAAGTGCAAGGTGCGCACGGTGTGTGTGTACGGCGGCGTGCCCAAGCAGCCGCAGCTGGCAGCGCTCAAGGAGGGCGTGGAGGTGGTGGTGGGCACACCCGGACGCATGGAGGACCTCATGAACGACGGCGCGCTCAGCCTCAAGCAGGTGGGTGAAACAGTCTGTGTACTAGGGGGGAGCGTACATTAGCAGCAGCTGTGCGTGGGGCAAGGGTTGCACGGGAGACAGCGTAGCGATGGGTGGCAAGCTGGGTGGGATAAGAAACCAAGCAAGCGGGTTTGGGGGCTGGGCCGAGCACGGTGGGAGGATGGGGGGAGGGATGGGGAGTAGGGTACACCACGTGCAGCGGCTGTCGGGCCAAGGCGGGGTGGGGCTTGGGAGATTTGGTCAGGGCGAAGCGGAGGTGCTGATGGGAAGGCTTTGAGAGCCGCTTTGTTCTCTCAAGCCGATCCTGCAATGTTATATATGCCAGCCTGCTGCACGGTAAGTCACCTGCTTTCATTGGTCCTGAAGGCCCCTGCCCCTAGTACTTTGCGCTGTCCCGCGGTCCCGCGGTCCCGCGGTGCCTTGAGACTGCCGACCGCTTGCATGTCGCTGCTCTACATCATATGGGACCTGCAAGCTGTTCCGGTGGCGGTCCTTGACAGCGCTTGGACACGTACCCTGCACTGACGCCGCACAGGTGACTTACGCTGTGCTGGACGAGGCTGACCGCATGCTGGACCTGGGCTTCGAGCCGCACATCCGCGCCATCATGGGCGTCACGCGCGCCGACCGCCAGACGCTCATGTTCAGCGCCACGTGGCCCACGGCGGTGCAGAAGCTGGCGGTGGCCTTCCTGTCGCACCCGGTCAAGGTGGGGTGTGGGTTAAGCTGGGCAGAGGGGAGGGGGAGGGGGAGGGGGAGGGAAGAGGGAGTGAGGAGGTGCAGGGGCTGTGCGGGCGGGAGGTACCGGGGGTTGCACCCGGTCAAGGTGGGGTGTGAGTTCAGTTGGGTAGGGAGGAAGGGGATGGGAGACGGGCCTTCCTGCCGTGTGATTTCAGCCTTTGGGGGAGGCGGAGGGTGGGGAGGGTTGCAGAAGCTGGCCGTGGCTTTCCTGTTGCACCCCGTCTAGGTGGGATTTGGAGAGGTGTGTGCTGCTCATGGCGGGGGTGGCGCGGGGGGTTGGGGGCGGCTGTGGGGAATGCAGGGAGGCCCTTTTGTCCCACACCGCGCCTGGTGGTCCCACGCTGTTCATGGTTGGCGGGAAATGGTTGGTGCACACTTGCGGGAGGAGGGAGGGGAAGGGGAGGAGGAAAATTGAGCATGGGATCCCAGGCCCTCGCGACCCTGCCGCACCTCTCTTCATCCCGCCTCCGCCAACACACACTCCTAGGTGACCATCGGCAGCCAGGAATAGTATGGACCAGAGGACCACGGTGCATACTTTTATCTCATAGAATGCGCACAATAATAAAACGGATGCACATGATATTTATGGAATATTTACACCACGTGGTTTTTTCCCCAGGTGACCATTGGCAGCCAGGACCTTGCCGCCAGCCACTCCATCACGCAGCGTGTGGAGGTGATCGACCCCGCAGCGCGCGACGCCCGGCTGCTGGAGCTGCTGCAGCAGTACCACGGGGCCAAGGGGCGCAAGAACAGGGTCATCATATTCGTGCTGTACAAGAAGGAGGCGCCGCGGGTGGAGCAGCTGCTCACGCGCAAGGGCTGGAAGGTGGGTGTGCGCTAGGACAGAGTACGGGGTGGTGGTGGTATGACTCATGGGGCAGTGTCTTATCAAGGATAGGGACATTGGGGAGAACCTTAACTGGCAAAGTCGTGCCTCCCCGCGCGACTGGCGGGACGTTTCGGCTGTGCTGCGTGCGTTTGCAACAGGTCTCTCCGCATCCGCGTACGCACTGCATAAGGGGTGCTGCGCCGCTCTTTGTCCTACGGCCCTCACCTGTTTATACAGTGCCACAATGTACCCCAGCTGGCATCATCAGGGCGGCGTGGAGGCCTCCCAGGGGCCCATGAGCTGCTGCCTTAAACCTGCCCGCACAGCCGCCACGCGCTTTGCCACACCCCATCACAGCCACCGCAGCCGCCAGAGGCTTCGCGCCCTAGTAGGAGCACAACCGCCGCAGCACACCTGACCCGCTGGTCCGCACTTGTTGACCCACGCCCGCACCTGTTCTGGCTCTGCTCTGTGATGGCCGACCTCATTCTGGAAAGCGCTCTTGGCATGCTTCACAGCCCGCACCCGCACCGCGGCCAGGAACCGTCCGCCTCACCTCCCTCCTCCCTCCTCCCTTCCTGCTCCCCTTAACCCCCGGTCCCCCAAGGCCGTTGCCATCCACGGCGACATCAGCCAGCAGCAGCGCACGGACGCGGTGGACAAGTTCAAGAGCGGGGCCGTGCCGCTGCTCATCGCGACTGACGTGGCGGCACGTGGCCTCGACATCCCAGACGTCGAGGTGGGTTAGCGTGACGTGTTGGGAGTGGTGCGGCTTGTGCGTACGGGTTCATGTGCAGTGTCTGCCGCACGTGTACTGCGGCCGCCCGTGCGACATTCTCCTCACGCGGCCTCGACATCCCAGACGTCGAGGTGGGTTAGCCGGACGTGTAGCAAGATGCGATGAGGGGGGAGGTACAAACGCATATTCCAGGGCAGGGCTAGCATGGCGTGCTGGGGGTTGTGCGGCTTGTGATCACAGGGTAGGTGCGGGTCAGGTGGGGGTTACGTGTGGGTTAGTACTGTGTATTGGGTGTTGTGCGGCTTGCACATGCGGGTTAAAGTGTACGATAGTGACTGCCGCAAATAGTAACCCTGCTGAACACAAAGCCGTGACTTGGTACTGCGGAACTTGGTCTTGACGGAGGTGTTGGCATGTCCCGCGTCGTCTCCCGAAGACAGGCACAGACTGCCGCACATGTACTGCGGCCGCCCATGCGATATAAACCCCTACCGCTAGTAATCCTGTCCTGAACGTTCCGCTACTGGCCCACCATTCGTGTGATGCCCATCTTTTGGCTGTGATCAACTGCCATACTCCGTACTCGTTCCCGCTGTCGTGCACCGCATTAGTGGCACTTCCGTTCCATGAGTTCATGCCCTCATGTACAAAATGAGCGATACCACAGCTTCGGCAGGTCACTTAGTCCTGGCCATTATCGGCGAAAGAACGCTGCACCACCAGCGTCTCCCCTTGTTGACTTCGTCCCTGACGCAGGTTGTGATCAACTACTCGTTCCCGCTGACCACCGAGGACTACGTGCACCGCATCGGCCGCACGGGCCGCGCCGGCAAGACGGGCGTGGCGCACACCTTCTTCAGTGCTGGGGCCGACAAGCCGCGCGCGGGCGAGCTGATCAACGTGCTGCGCGAGGCGGGGCAGGAGGTGCCGGCGGAGCTGCTCAAGTTCGGTACGGCGGTTAAGAAGAAGGAGAGCAAGATGTACGGCGCGCACTTCCGGGATGTGGATGTGCACGCCAAGGCCACGAAGGTCACCTTTGATGATGACGATTGAAGAGAAAAAGGGGTCGAAGGGGTGCTGGTGCAAGTGACGCTGGACATTGTGGAGGAAAACGCAGGGAGGGGAGAGAAGCAGGGGCTTGGTGACAGATGGTGATGGACCGGGGGTGGTTTGGGTGCGGGTACTGGGTGGTGGGGGCAACAGTTGTGGGAAATGGGGTTGTTGGCAGGTGTGAGACATGGACAGAGAACCGCGAGGGAGAGTCCGAGAGTGATCGATTGAGACGAGAGTGCGAGAGACATGTGAGAATGACCCATGACTTGCTTGCTGTGATTCGCTTGCTTGCATGTCAAGTTTGGTTGCCAGTGATGTCAAGGCGAGCGCCGATTGGCACGAGGGCGCAGCGGAGCCAGGTCCTGCACGACGTTCAGGGAGCGCCTCCCTTGACGACGATGGTGTACAGTGGCACGGTTGGGTGTACACGATGACTAGACTTCCGGGTCGTACTGTACCGGACTGACCTGACCTGCGCTGTTTGGCTTTGTTCAGGGACGCTAAGCCACGACCAGCTTGACGGGACCTGCTGCGTGCGCGAGCAGTGCGCCATCAAATTGTGTCGCCAGTTCGTGCGCCTGTGAGTTGCGCTGCTGATCTAGTTTGCCTCGTCTTTTAGTGTGCTGCATGCTTCGTACTAGTGCTTCTGCTTCTGCTGCTGTGGTGCTGCTGCAACAAACTTTGTGACGCGCGCTGCGGTTTTCCTGCGTGTGCTGCTTGCTCGGAGGCGCCGTACCCGTCCGTGGGCAGGAAGGCGGTATGTTGTCGCGGCCCCTGCCCACACGTGTGCCTGCAGTCTGCGCCTGCGCCTGCGCCTGTAAGCAGAACGATCGAAATGTGGCCCAGGCGTCCAGCCTTCACTCGGAGCTTTGAAGTAGGAGTTACATTATTGCCGACACACGTGCAAGGCTTGAAGGCACACGAAATCCCTACCAACGCCGTCGCAAGCAACGTTCACACTGTACTATCGTGACACACTTCAACCAAAGCTGCGGCCGGCGTACTGCCTGCCGTACGGTACCCCGCAGCCGACCCGCTGTGCGCCATGACACATGTAGCACAAGTGCCATTCCTCGGGCCACAAGGGCTGCAACATCATTACCCAAGCAACAGACTAGACACATTCTTCCCCCTGGAACGGCGGATGCAGATTGGATGGTGCCAACGCAAATGCCATGCCCACGCTTCATTGAACCAACATCCACCATGCAAACTTAGGGTGTGGGCAGATGGGAGCGCGCGCCGAGTCAGGCGCGCACAGACCTCGGCAGCAGACCGGGCGGTAGCCACAGTGCTACAGGACGGCCACACAGCCACAAACCGCTCAACTCAGCTGCCGTGCAACACGCCACAACAAGTTACCCCCAAAGGACGCCCATTACGTACTTTGTTCATGCCAGCAGCAATCATGTTGCTGTTGGCCGCGCGTATGATGGATTTTTTTGTACTGGTGTCATGGGCGGTGGGAGCGCGCGCCAAAGGCAGGCGCACACAGGCCTCAGCAGGCAGGGGAGGGCCCCATGGCGGAGCAGGACCTCGCCCTGCTGCTGCACTCGCCGAATGACAAGAATCTCTCCTCAGTTCCACACTACACGCCCCAAAGCCGATCGTACTATTGACCCTTCTCCACGCGCTAGTATCTGAGCGCAAGTAACAACGAGGCTCACAGGCGACATGGCGAACACACGACGGCGCTACCCAGCGGTCATCCCTCGCGAAGTGCGAGCAACTGCAAAACAACCCAGCCTCACAGCCGATGCCGCCGCTGCAACGAGCAATGACGAATGCGTCGAACGCAGCAGTACACCAAAACTGCCACTTTGCCATAGCTTTCTGTTGGCCCCCGTTTCGCCTAAGGCCTTCGCTTCCGCAAAACCTTGGCCCTTTCGGGTCGCCTAGCCCCCATGGCTCCCCGCACCATCTTGGCTCACCAAACCTCCCTTGTGCCAAGGCTGCTTCGCCGCCCGCATCCACAAGAGGTTATAATGTGGATACGGCACAGGACATGGGGAGCCCAGGGCCAACCCAAGGCCCCCACCTGCCTACTCCCAACAATACCCCTGCCCCCGCCACGTGCGTAGCTCACAGACCGAAGGAGTTGCCGCTGGGTGCGCCTCCGAGCTGCTGCTGCGGTTGCTGCATCAACGCGTTAGCGGACTGCTGGGCGATACCTGCAGCGCAACGGCGCAAACAGCATTGGCAATTGGAAACGGTAACGGCGGCAAATGCCAAGGCAAGAGCAGAAGGGAGGCAACATGCAGAGTGCGGGTGCGCTGTCATGGTTCCACACACACTCCGTGATCCACCTGTGACGCACCCAACGCTCAACCCTTGGCCTTCGATGCTCTCCCATTGCACGCATACAATAACCGAAGCCACAGCCGCCTACGCACCTGCTCGCCCCGTGCCCACAAACCGTCGCCCCCTAATGCACCCACCTGCATACAGCATGGGCCCGGGGTTGCCAGGGCCCGCGTTCGCGCCGGCGCCAGCGCCGCCCCCCATCCCCATCCCCATGCCTCCCATCCCCATCCCTCCCATGCCCCCCATCCCTCCCATACCCATACCCCCCATGTTCCCCATCCCAGGGCCCCCGCCCATGCCCATGCCCATGCCCATGCCAGGGGCCCCCATGCCCCCCATCCCACCGCCGGGCTGCTGCTGCTGCTGCCCCGGTCCCATGCCCCCCAGCTGCATGCCACCCATGGCCATGCCCGCCTGCTGCATCTGCATTTGCTGCATCTGCTGGAGCCGCTGCATCTGCTGCAGCAGCGTCGCGGGGTCCTGGCCTGCGCCCTGCTGCGCCTGCCCCTGCCCCTGGCCTGGGCTCTGCCCCTGCCCCGCTTGCTGCTGCTGCTGCTGCTGCTGCCCCTGCTGCATGCCCTGCTGCTGCCCCTGCAGGCCCACGCCCGCGGCCCCCATGGGCAGCAGGCTGGGATGGATGGGCAGCACGCCCTGGTTCTGGGCGCCAGCTGCAGGGCAGGAAACACACAGTGTTGCGTGTCAGGACACACGGGCAACCAGGCGCACTGGGCGGTTGCGGTACGGCCACGGAACACAAATGCCTGTTGCCTACTGTGCGGTTGCGCAGCAGAGCCGCTAAGCTGGGCGTCAGCGCCAACCTGGAAGCCACTTGTTAACCACTTGGAAGCCACCTGGAAGCCAATAGCACCAACCTTGAACCCAATTGCTGCTTTCGCTGCTCGTGCAGCAGGAACGGCTGCTGCCGACGCGCCCGTTTCCCACAGCCACAACCGCGCCCCCGCCCTAAACGCCATCGATGCACAACGGGCCGCGACCACATCGAAGCCGCACAACCCGCGAGCTAGCCTCCCACGCCCACCCCTACTGCGTAGCCCCCCAGCTGCATGGCCAGCTGGTGCGTGGCGGGGAGCCCAACCTTTCCACACCCGATCCGGCCCCCTTCCCTTCTCCCCCCTACTCACGCACTGCGTAGCCCCCCAGCTGCATGGCCAGCTGGTGCGTGGCGGGGGAGTCGGGCTCGCCCAGCTCCGAGGCCAGGGCCGAGGCGATGCCCAGCGCGTCGGGCACCGCGGGGTAGCACTTAACCAGCAGCAGGCCCATCTGCCGCGGCTTGAACACGCCGCGGAACCTGCAGGCCAGGGAAGGAAGGAGGTACGTGGTTGGTTGTGAATCTGAGAGCATGCGGGCGACCTCAGTGTGACAAACACGGTGTGTAGGGCAAAGCCTGCATGGGATGGGGTGCATGGGATGCGGTAGGGGCGAGGATGGTTGCATTGTTCACGCCCCAGAAACTGTGACAGGGTCAGGGTCGCGGGTGGGTACGGGCGCGACTGGGGACGACGCAAGGGGGGTGGCTTTAAGACTGCGCAAGAGGGGGACACAGGCTTACAGACACCGCGATGGGCTTGTCCGTGGCCGACACCAGGCCTGGGAGCTCTGCTGTTCCGGGGCTGGCCACTCACACTGCCACCGCGAACTCGAGCACGACGTGCTGCTCTGAGCGCAGGTTGTCGCGCAGCTTGGACACAGCCTCGTGCGCCTGCGGGAGTAAATCAGACGCACAAGGGGCAAGGGAGGTGCTTGGTTTCCTGCCTGCCTAGGCCGCTGTAGCCAACGCACGGCGGGCAGCTCTTCGCCGCCATCCATTCCAGCTCCGATCCCGAATGTCGTCAAAGCCTTCTTGCCCTTTCCATGCGGGTCAGCACGGACATCACACCTCGGTCTATGGCCACATCCGAAACGGCGGCAGTAAGCCCCTCACTGACATTCTCCTCGCTACTCCGCACCCTTCGGTCCGCTCACCTTGATGTATGAGATGGAGTTCTTGGTGTGGTAGGTGTCGTGCGGCAGGTTGGTCTGAATGGACACGTTGAGGTGCTTGCGCTCCTCCATGATGGGCTCGATCTTGGTTAGGAACATGCGCTTCAGGTCCACGATCTCGCGGACCTGCTCGGGGCTCAGCTCGATGTGCTTCTGCGGGGCCGGAAACCGAGGTCCGGGGGTTGCGAGGGCGAGGGCGTCTTGCCGGGGAAAGCGAGCGGCTCCGGGAGAGCGGACCCAACAAGTGCGTCGGACGCGACCGCCACTTGAGTACGTTGCGCCTAAAAGCCGTACCAACTTGGCAGCACTACGAGCCGCAGTGCTGTTGTCAGAACAGCGCATAGGAGGATAGCAGGCCCCACAATCTGGTATCTGGCCGCCAGTGCGCCCGCCCCGCCCTCCCACCGGCCCTCGTCCCAGCCCCCCGTCCTCCGTCCATCCCGTCAACCCTCAGTGCCTGCCCCTACGCCCCCGCCACGCACCATGACGCTCTTCCACAGCTCGATGACCTCCTTCTCCGTGCTGCCCAGGTACTGCCGCGAGCACACGATGAACTTGCGCGTCTCCAGCGGCTTGGCCACACCCAGCCGCATGAGCATCACGCTCTGTGGGGAGGGGCATCGCAGGAAAGCAGCAAAGGAACGCGGCGGGATCAGCGGGCATCGCGGGTTTGATTGGAACGAGCACGGCAGGATCCACACCCCGATTGCACTCCGCTTGCCTAGATCCGCCCGTGGCATGCAAGAAACCGAACCGGTGTGGTCCCACATAGCACAATCACACAACCCCGTAGCCCCTGCCCTCCCAAACCTCTCACACCCACACCCACGCCCACCACTCACCAGCTCCCGCACCAGCCGCTCCAGCTCAATCTGCTGCGGCCCCTCCACCACCTGCCCCTGCACCGCGCCGCCCTCCGCCACCTGCCCGCCCGGCCCGCTGCTGCCGCTCGCAGCCGCGCCGCTGCCCTCCTCCTGCCCGCCGCCCACACCCCCGCCCTCGCCCCCGCTGGGCGTGCCCCCGGTGCTCCCGTCCTCCTTGACGGCCACGCCCCCGGCAGCGCCCGCAGCCCCGCCAGGCTGCAGCAGCTGCCCCTGCTCGTCCACCAGCCGTACGGACAGCTCCTTGACGTACGTCTGGTAGATCTTGTAGATCTCCTCCGAGGTGAGCTCCTTGAGCATCTCGGGCGTGAGCTGCACCAGGGCCTGGCCAGGGGCGGCCACGGAGGACAGCTCCGCTTCCGCAACCTGGCAACGTGGTGGGAATGACAACAGGAGAGGGCGGTGAAGGCTAAGGGCACGGTCGGAGGTTTCGGAAGGGGGGCAACGGGTGTCACAAGTGTTTGGGTGGACGGTGAGGAATGGCGCATGGGCGTCGTGGACAGCACAGCCAGTTACGCTGACTGGAAGGCGTGTGGAAAGGTGCAGGGGCCAGCCAAAGTGGTGGGCTTGCTGCGAGGTTGGCACATGTTGGTCGCCCTCACCTCCTTGTTCTCCTGCATGACCTGGATCTGCTCGTTGCGCATGTCCAGCACCTTCTCCAGGATGGAGGTGCGGCTGTGCAGCGCCGCGTTCTCCGTCTGCAGGTTGGACACCTTGCCCGTCAGCTCCTCGATCTGCCGGTGCAGCTCCTGCAGCTTGGTCTGCGGGTCGGGGATGACACAGCAGGGCAGCAGCGTGTGTTGGGGGTCGCATGGCGGGTCCAGGGATGGATTTGCAGCGGCAGTACGGTAGATGGTGTCCGGCGGGGCTGGTGGAGAAACGCGCAGTAAAGATCCGAACAATCAGTAACAAGGCTTCCCAGTATCAGTTCCATCAGTAACAAGGCTTCCCAGTATCAGTTCGAAGTGGGCGGGCGGAGAGCAAGAGCGCCTCACGGCGGTAGGCTGCCAGGTGCCAAGCGGCCCACACTGCATACTCATGCATCATACAACGCTATTACACACGGAAAGACGATGGTCGCAAGGGCCTCGACTCTGCCGCCATAGCGACAGCGTGGCGTGCAGGTGCTTGAGGTACCTTCTTTGGGTTTGCTTTGGTTTCGTTCATTACAGGTGCCCCCTTCCGGTCGGGATGTCGTGCCACACCCACCACCCCGAGGAGGCAACAAGACGGCCCTCCCAAAGCACAGCAGCCCGCTACCGCCTAGGCCCAGTAGCGGCCAGGGCGGCACACCACGAAGCCCTACACTTTTCAAAAGGTTAGGTTTTTACATCGGACCCCTTCCCGTCGGGTGCAAATGCTTTACACACCTTCTGCCTCTCCCTGAAGCGGCGCTGCGCCTTCCGGTTCTTTTCCTGCAGCGCGGCGTGGCGCCGCTCTGCGTCGTCCATGCCGCTGGTGTCGCGCTTCTTGCGGGAGGACTTGTGCGGCTGCTCGTCATCAGAGCTGGCGGAATCCGAGTTCGAGTCCAGCTCCTCGCTGCTGGCGTTGTCCGCCTCCGACTTGCGCGCCGTGCGCTGCGCGGACCGCCCGCGACGGCTCGACTTCCCGCCCGTGCCCGCGCCGCTGGCGCCAGCGGCCCCGGCTTGCGAGCGGCCGCGGGAGGGGTCCGCAACCGCGGCCGCTGCCATGGTCAGCCCCGCTGCGGTGGTGATGGAGTTCCGGGGGATCATGTTGCCGGCTGCGCCAGGGTTGCCCAGCATGCCACCAGCACCCCCGCCTTGCAGCGCCATCAGTGCGTCCATGCCCATGCCATTGGGGGCCATCCCCCGGCCCATGCCCATCTGGGCCATGCCCAGCTGACCCATGCCCATGTCCCCTAGGCCCCCCGGGGCCTGGCCCATGAGACCGCCCATGCCGAGGCCGGCAGGGAGGCCGGTGCCCTGGCCCTGGCCCATGCCCGACATTCCCATGCCCATACCCTGCATTCCCATACCCATACCCAGGCCCCCCAGCTGCGCGCCAAAGTTCATTTGCGGCTGCCCTGGTGCGCCCATTCCGGTGCCCAGGGACATGTCCGGGGTTGGAGCGCCCATGTTGCCGAGTCCCAGGCCTAGCCCGCCGGCACCGGCGAGACCGCCAGGGATGGCGCCAGGCATCTGGGGCTGCTGCAGCTGGGCCGGAGCCATATGTTGCATCGCCGCGTTGGCATGTAGCTGCTGCTGCTGCTGGGCAAGAGGCTGCTGCTGTTGTTGTTGCTGCTGCTGAGGAGCGGTTTGGCCCGCGGTACCGCCGAGCGCAAAGTTGGTCCCCGTTCCGCCATTCAGGTACGAGTCAAGAAGCCCGTCGAAGCCGTCCAAGTCATCTAGACCAATGTCACCAAATTGGCCGATGCCGGTCGCGGAGCTGAACATGCCTTGCGTTTCTCGCGCCCTCAGCGCCCACGTTGTCACGACAACGGGAGTCGCACGGACAGAGCCGCACTTCCTGATACGCTCCCAACGAGCCTCAAACTTTCCACCTCAGCCTGCCTTGGCGACAAAGGCACAGCTAGCTCTGAGCTTCGTAAGCAGTTGAATAACCCTGGCCAAAGGTCGCGGCAGGCAGTCAAAGCATCAGCAAACTGAAGACCAACGTACACGACGCAGCAACACGTGCCCGGCCAGACCGCTTGCTTTGGTGCCGGGTTCCAGCAACTTCCGGCAGGTTGGGGTTGGTTGCCTCGCAGGAATTGCTCCTCTTATCCGTTCATACATCAGGAACTTTATGATAAGGGCACAAATTATTGCAGCTATGTGCAACGCTTGCGAGAGTTGCGCCTGGCTGCATGGAGTGCCGTCCTCACATGCGAAGCACGGGGACGCCCGAAAGCCGCGTGGTGACTATGAACCTCTGCAGGAATACCTCCTCTTTACCGCCGCACAACCGAGGTCAGCAGCTGATGTGCCGAACGAATTGAGGTCTCCCCACGGTCAACAGCGCTTTTGAGTGGCAGGACTGTAATTGGCCTTAGTAAAAAGCATTACTTCTCCTCGCTGAATTAGATCGCAGCGGGACCCTCACAACCCAGGGCCTTCCCGCCGAGAGAACGCTAGGGCTGTCCACGGGACTCAGGCTTTCGCGTTGACCAACAACAACATTCTAGGTTCTCTTAAGACTTTATTCCTGATGAAAGGCGCGGGGGATTGGGTGAGTCTCGCTTGTCCTTGTTGACGTGCAGGCTGGTCCTGGCAAGCGCGTTCTAGCCCAGAGGTAGGACCACAATGACTTGTATGTGCTTATAATGCAGGTGGCGTGAGGACTGCGCTTTGCACCGCGGCGGTAGCGGCCCCAAACCATGGCCGGCCCAGTCCTCCGTTAGCACGTCGCCCTGATGAGTGCTGTTCATAAGCCGCGAACGATAAGGCCGAGGCCTTTGAGCTTCGATGAGCGCATTCCGGTCATCTTCCTGGACCGTAAGGACGACGCGGATGCTCCACCGCTCGACCCCAAACTGGTGGAATTCCTGCGGGCATGCGAGGAGCATGGCAGCCAGGAGGGGCTAGTGCCGGGCCTGGAGACCAGCCGCAAGCGGCGGGTGGGTGTCGCAAAGGACGCGGTTCGGGCGGGGTATGTGGGTAGAGGGGGGTAGAGGGTACAAGGAGGGATGAGGCACGGCTCCTGCAGTCCGGCCTGGTGAACCGCTGCCCGCATAGGCCGCCCCTACAACACCGGCTCCCTACGCCAATTCCCGACGCATTCCAACCGTCGTCGTTTGTCATACTGCAGAAGGACCGCGGCAAGGGACGCGCGGCGCAGCAGCAGCAGCCACGAGCGCCCGGCTGCCACCCGCCCGCACCCGGCGCCAGCGGCAGCGGCGTAACCACCGCAGCCCCCGGCCAGGCGGGGCCCATCTTCGTGCCTTCTTACCGGGAGGTGCCAGACTATGACGCAAACATCGCAGCCACGGAGGCCCACGACGAGAAGGTCCGGGCGGCCGAGGCCCTGCTGCCCAACCTACCCCGCCTGCTGCCCGGCTACTCCCCCGGCCTCACCTCCCTCAGCAGCATCAGCCTGGACCCTGCCGTAGACCCCACAGCCACCGCCTACATCATATACCAGGACCTGGTCCAAGACCCGGCGTCACGGGGGCCTGCCGTACAGCAATACGACATGGATGAGGAGGACGAGAAGGTGCTGGCGGACATCAACAAGCCGCATAAGGTGTGGGGAAGCGGCCATGGGGCCCTTCCGCATCATGGGTCACCCTCGTCTGGCGTTAACGTTGCGAGCCTCGTGTTGGCACAAGGCTTCGCCAGTAAAGGGCTTGCTGTGTCGCCGCTCTGACAAGAAACGCACATATGCACAAGTGCGACGCTTGCGCTTGCGCTTCCGCGTTTGCAGGCACCTGCTAAGAAGAAGGCGGCGACGTCCGCGCCGGCCACGGACGGGCCCAGCTGCCCCAACCGGCCCCGGCGCACCAGCGCCAACGGCGGCAGCGGCGACCCGCCGTCGGGCTCTGGGGAGCCTCTGGACGCTGACGGCTACGAGGCGCTGGTTGAGGTGCTGGAGAGGGCGCACTTCGCCGCGTTGCAGCAGAAGAAAGAGCTGTGGCAGGCGGAGGGTGAGTGCTGGGTACCCGGCCCGCGCGGTGTAACCGCACAACAGCCATCACCCGATCAGCTATTTGCAAGCATACCGGTTTTACGCTGTAGTAATGACGGGCCGCATGTGGACGAACGTTGCACATGTCGGCTTGTGGTTTTGGGGTGGTGCCTGTGTGTTGAGGTCCCGCGTTGCTGCTGTGGCCCACAGTGAAAGCAGGCAAGGTGCCGCGGCTGCCGGCCACGGAGAAGGTGCTGCCGTGGCCCGCCGCGCTGGCCGCCTGCCAGGAGGGGCAGCCCCCCGTGCCGGCACTGCCTCGCGCCCTGTACAACCACTGGCTCAAGCGGCGGAAGCGGGTAGGTGAACGGCCTCACTGCTGCTTCGCTTGGCTCAGCCTGTGCACTACGCCAGTAGGGGTAGGGGTGTATATCGGATGCGCTTTGTGTGTGCTTGCCTCAGGACACGTTTCCTTACTGCTCGTTTTGTTTATGCTGTGGCCGACGCAGGAGGGCGGCCCGCTGCTGGGCTACCTGTGGTACGAGCAACCATGGAAGGTGCGTCTAGGGGACGACTCCGGGTGCGGACACTGGCAAGCCGGTGCAGATGCACCCCGCAATGAGATATACCATAACGGCGCAACTGGGCCGAAATACCCCCCCCCCCGTCGTGTTGCAGACAACGTCTGTCTTCCGACCGCTTAACCCCCCCCCCCGCCCGCCCCCCATGGCTGAAGCCGATGTCTGTCAGTAACCTGCCCTGCACTCTTTGTCAAACTACGCGTTACCAGGCAAATCCAGAGCCAGCCCCCACCCTGCGCATGGCGCTTTCTTATTACCATCGCTGCGTGCGTGCGCCAGGCCATTTGCTTCGAGGACCGCACCCCCGGCTGCGAGGGCCAGCAGGGCGACATGCCCTTTATGGCTGCCGAGACCAAGAACAGCAGGGGCGGGTGGAACCGCGTGCGCATTGACAACGACGACGCCTTCGAGCTGCTGGCGGAGGTGCGGCAGGAGTTCGAGGTAAGCCAAATGAGGACAGCTGCGATGCCCTGCGCAGGGGCACGCGCGCGCTTGTATGACGCGTCTGCAGTTTGAGCCAGCCCCGTGCAGGGCTGTTAAGTATGAGGACCAGGAACGGGCGTCCTCGAACTGCAGAATTGCAAGCTTTTCCTTGAGGCACGCACACGCCAGCCCACTACTGTCGCATGTGGCTTGCGGGTAATTTCTTTCTCATGTGGGATTCTTCTGCTCGTGCAGCTGCTGCGCACGCTGGCGGACCAGGTGCGCAAGCGCGAGCGCCTCAAGAAGCAGCTGCTCAAGGTGTACCGCGCCACGGTGGCGGCGAAGGTGGGCAGGTTCGCATGGATACCGGTATAACGGCACCATGTAAGGAGGGCCTATAGGCGGGCAGCGGGCTGCTTTTCGTTACCCTTGGGCCCCGACATGCGTTGCGGATGAATGCTTTGGTTGCCGTATATTCGAGCGCAACTGACGATCTAATTCTGTTTGTCTATTATCCCTCAGCTGGGGCTGAACCTCCACAGCCGACATGGTCCGGGCCAGCAGCAGCAGCAGCCTGCGGAAGAGCAGGACGCTGCTGCGGGGCCGGCGGAAGCGGCCGCGGAGGGTCCGGGTGGCAGCGCAGGGGCGGCCGGAGCCACCGCCGCGAAAGGTGGCGGGGCAGCCACGGGGGCCAAGCCCAAGGGGGGAAGGAAAGCCGCGGCGGGTGGGGCTGGGGCTGGTGCTGCTAAGACACCAAAGGCTGGCAGCAAGGCGGCAGATGCGGAGCCCACAGCTGCGCAGACGGAGCCGCCGCGGAAGCGGCGGAAGGTGGAGGCTGGCGGGGAGGCAGGGAAGGAGGGTGCTGCGGAGGCAGCGGCGGTCCCCAAGGGCCGTCGGAAGTCGGAGCCTGCTGCAAAGGCGAAACGGGCGGAGCAGCACGAGGAGGAGGGCGCGGAGGAGCAGGTGCAGAAGAAGGGGGCGGCGGGGAGGCGGAAGGGCAGGGCGGCGGGGACGGATGCAGGGACAGCTGGGGGCGTGCCCAAGGGACCGAGGGGTAAGGGGGGCGCCGCGTCGGACGCAGGAGCTGGGGATGAGGATGGGCAGCAGGAGGCCGCGCCGCCAGGACGAGGCCGGCGGAAGGTGGCGGCTGTGCCGGCCGATGCCAAGAAAGGTGAGCAGCCGTCAAGCCGACTACTTCAGGGTTTCTATGTTTACTGCAATGTCTGCCCCCGAGGCATGATCACCTGTGTACAAACATGCTATCTGGCAGGCCTTGCGTTGAGACCTGACACGGGCTGAGTCCCCTTTCGCTTGACCTGTGTCCATAGGTGCTTCAGCGAAAGCGCCCGGGAAGGGCACCCAGAGGAACGTCTCGGTAGGCCCTGCCACGGAAAGCGGTGACGAGGAGCCGGGCTCCAGTGGTGGAACGGCCTCGCCTTCAGAGGACAACGACTCTGCGGACCACAGCACTAGCAGCAGCGAGGGGGAGGATAGCGAGGACCGGGAGGCAGCCGGCAGGGGCAGGGGCTTGAGCGGCCGTGCGGGTGTGAGCAAGGCGGCTGGCCGTGCGCGGGGAGCCCGGGCGGCAAATGGAGGGGGAAGGGCACGTGCGCAGGCCGACAGCGGCAGCGGCAGTGAGGGTGGGGGCAGTGCGGACAGCAGCGACAGCGAGCCTGAGTTTCTGCTGGTGAGCTCGAGTGACGAGGAGGACGAGAGCAGCGGGTCCGATGAGCATGAGCTGGGGTTCCTTGGCGATAGCGACGGCAGCAACAGCGAAAGCGAGGAGGGGGACGGGGGTGGGAGTGGGAGTGGGGGCAAGCGGAAGGCGGCGGGGAGGGGTTGTTCGGCGGCCCGCGGGGCAGGGGGGAAGCGCGGGGTGACGGCTGCAGAGCGGGCTATGGCGCAGAAGCGTGCGGCGGCGTTGCAGTCGCTGACGGCGCGGCGCCGGGCGGCGGCGGAGGCGCTGGCGCGGCTGGAGCAGCAGCGGGAGGCGATGCGGAGCAGCGGGTCATCTGACGGTGGGGACGACCAGGATGAAGACGATGGTGATGTGGAGGGGGACCCTAGCAGCGAAGGACAGCAGGAGGGGGATAGCGAGCAGGAGGAAGAAGAGGAGGAGGAGCATGGGCAAGGTGAGGAGGGGAGGGGGCGGGGCAACAGGGGGAGGGGCGGGCGGGGGCGGCGGCGTGTGCCGTCGCCTTCCCGCAGCTCCTCCCCCTCCCGCACGGCCACGGGGGAGCCGCCCTCGTCCTCAGAGCCCTCACCGTCGCCCTCCACGCTTCAGCAGGCCGACCAGCAGCAGGCGGAAGTTGGGGCGAGGAGGGGTGGCGCCGGGGCGGCAGCCGCTGTGCGGCGGGGCACAGGGCCGGCGGAAGGCGCCGGGTCCAAGGGGGCGCCCGCGCGCGGGGTGAAGGGGAACGGGAATGGCAGCACCAATGGGCTGCAGGCGCTGCTGGGGGTCCAGTCGGCGGGTCGTTTGGCGCATGTCATCCTGAGGAGGCTGGGGCTGAGGACGGGCGCGTCGCCGGGGGAGGGCGGGGAGCAGCGGGCGCAGGCGGCGAGGAGGCAGGGGGCAGCTGGCGAAGGCAGGGCGGCTGGCGGCAGCGGTGGCCGGGAGCCGGAGGAGGGGCAGGAGTCTGCGCGTAAGGGTGCGAAGCGGGCCGCTGAGGATGCCGCCGGCGCGGGGGGAGCCACAGCGGGAGCCAAGCGGGCCAAGGTGGCAGGCCGGGAGGCGGCAGGGGCGGTTGAGGGTGGAGAGGAAGGTAAGGAGCGTAGGGGCAACGCCGGTGGGCTGCGTGGAGGAGCTGGGGGTGCGAAGGTGTGGGCTGGGGGCAAGGGGAAGGTGCACAAGGCCGGGGGTCCTGCGGCGGGGAGGGGAGGGGCAGGCACGGGGTCGGGGTCGGGGAAGGGGGCTGCTCGTGGTTTGGTTGCCCGGCATGCGCTGCAGATTGCAGCTCAAGGCCCTAGGGCGAACGGGGCAGGTGTTGGGGCGGTGCGAAAGGTTGTTAAGGGGCACGGTGTGAAGGGCACGGGACTACCAGGGAAAGGGAAGCGCAAGGGGGGAGGGCCGAAAGCCCCACGTGCCGGCGCAGTGGCACGGTCGGGGCAGGAGGACCCCGTCCCACGCGAGTTGATCTCTCTGCTGGGGGCTGACGCGTCGTCCACTCCATGGCGACAGCGAGCACACTTCAACCGCTGGGATGTCCGCACGGGCCCGGGGGCACAGGGCGCCAACGGGGGCAGCGCGGGGGGCGGTGGCGGCGGCGCAGCAGCTGCAGCAGCTGCTAACGTTGGTGGTGGTCGTGCTGTTGCTGCAGGCGGGGCGGCTGCGGTGAAGGGGCCCGCGAGGGGCGGCTCAAGCGGAGGAGGAGGAGCAGGAGGAGGAGAGAAGACCAAGGGTGGGGTGTCGCCCAAGCTGCTGACGGAGCGGAACAGCCCGCTGAATGGGGTGCACGGGGGGCAAGGCAAGGGGGCCAAGCGCGCGGCTGTGCAGCGGCCCAAGCGGTGACGGGGTGTACTATGGGTCGTTGGTTTGGGAGTTTGCTTGTAGCCCCTTTGGCCATTGTACGTTAAATGATACCACTTGCATGCATGTCTGGCACATTCTGGTCCTGTTGGGCAATTACCCAGCAGCGTGCCACTGCCTTCGTACACTGGCGGCCTGCCGGCTGCTCTGATTCTGCTCGCGGAGTGATGGTACGCGTGTGAACTGGCCGTTGTGTGCGTGGCGGGTAGGCCCGTGGGTTGTTGGGCAGCAGCCAGCGCCGTACCAGTCATAAGTTTGCGCTTCGGCCTCCTAGCGTGTTGTTGCATGCAAGAGCGTTCTCGTTCTGCATGGCTTGCGGTGTGGGTTTGCTGTTGTTGAGCACTGAGCCTTGGACGTGGGCGTGTCATCTGCGCCGTAGGCCACGTAGTGCACATAAGCTTGCGTGCAAGAAGCTGCAAGTTGCACGAAATGGGTGACTCCTGAGGCTAGAGCAGCACAGCTACATCGTCCCTGGCCACCCTTATGATGCTGGGTCCTTGTACCAGGGGGACCATCTCATGGCCCTGAGGGCGTGTTGGCGACTAGGGCACTGAGAGCGCTTGTTGGCTTCTCACACGTGCGGTACATGAAGGCATTTAGTGTCTGCGTCGATGTATTCCTCTGCGTCTCGACGCACCTAGTGCAGTTGGTCTGGGGCTCTGGGCTGACGACCTGACGTTACGGGAGCAGCTTCCCATGGGCTTCCCTGCCAGGGCTTGTGCAGGCAACAGGGTGCCGCTGTGCGGGTGTGAACTGCATTCTACTGACCCATGCTACGCGGCGGTATGTGTAAACTGATCATGCAACCAGAGTCAGGTCAGTCAGCCTCCTTGCTGCTGTCAACAGTTTGCAAGTTGGGGCGGATGTGCGGAGAACAAGCAGTTACACGGCAAGGCCACCTCAGACAAACAACCACCCAGACCACCTCGTCGGAGCGCGCCGTCGCGCTACGCATCACCTCCAAGCCAGTCAGTCAGTGTTACACGGCGAAGGTTCTCCCCTCAGCAAGTGCAACGACCCGTGTACGAGCAGAGGGCTTGAGGGTCTCCCCTTCCTTCAGCCATCTGCATCCCGACACCTGTCCGCTTCATGCTTCCCGTCGCCGCGCGCTGCACCTGTCCGCCTCAAGGGCTCCCTTGAGCTGCCTCCTTCCTGGTCGCCCCTTTGGTTCCGTCGCCTTTCCCGACGTCCGGGGGAGGAGGCCTGCCTCAGGCGGTGAGGTAGGCGCAGCAGAACGCCTCCGCCCCCCGCAGCAGCAGCGTGGTGGCGGTGCTGTTCCAGGAGCAGCCGAACGCCTGGGGGAGGAACACATGCAGAAGCGTTGCAATCCTGGTTGACACCTTACAGTCCCGCTGCGTAGGGCCCGAGGCCGTTTGCAGAGGCTCGCTCCACTCAGACTCTTGTGCGGTGCGCGTGAAGGTGGTCTCTTGGAGTCTAGGTGGCGCCCTCCGCCAGCTTGGTGTATGCACAGGAGACTCAGCCAACGACAGACGTTGCGGGGCGAGGGCATGGCATACTTCATAATCGGTGTGCCGGCCCACCTGGAAGCTGAGCGGGATGTGCACCACGGAGGCGCCAGCGGGGGTCCACAGGTGGATCTTGTTGCAGCCCGTGGCCATGACCAGCGTGCTGCCCTGCGTGTGGGTCAGGGTGTGCGTATTGGTTGGTGGTGCTGTTGGTGCCTGCTGGGTCCTGGTGTGGTAACCAGGAGTATGCCATGCACTGTGAGCATACGCCGATGCCAAGGCCTTTGCATGAAGCACGCCACCGCATCAAGCGTACGAGTTGACCAGCAAGGCGTATCGTATACCGAGAGAGAGATACTACCGGCCCGCGCTTTGGGCCGGGGATGCCAAGCACCACCAGTACTTGACACCGTCCTGCATGTACAGCACCTGTCATTCCTCCAACCCTGTTCAGCACAAGCTGCTCCGCTACCGCTTCCCCCACCTCTCTGCCCCCACGCGCCCCGCGGAGTTTCCGCGCGTTCTACGCGTACCCCAACGCGTTCCTCACCCGCGGCCCCCACGCCACGTCCGTCACGGCGTTGGTGTGTACTAGCACCGCCGCCAGGTCCATGGCTCCCAGGTCCCACACCCACACGGCGCCGGGGCTGCTGTCCTCTTGCGTTGCCAGATACCGCCCGTCGCCGCTCCAGCAGCAGCGGCCTGGGCAGGGGAGGAAGAAACAAGCTCCTAAATTTATCAATACTTGCGCGCTGCACGTGTCGCAAGAAGGAGTCCAGCCCACTGCACTGGGAAGGGAAGGGGCCACCGTGAGAGGTGAAGGGGACGAAGCGGGTGTGAGGGAGTGATGGCAGGCACCGTGTCATTGCGGCCGTCTTGGCTGCTGTCTCAACGGTGCAGGATGTAGGTACGGGACACGGGAGCTCCTGCAGGGCCCTGGCCGGGTTGTGAGGTGCCGGTACGTAAGGCTGTGCAAGGTGATAGGTAGGATAGGTAAGTAGAATAGGTAGGTAGGATGGGTAGGTAGGATAGGTAGGTAGGATAGGTAGGTAGGATAGGTAGGAAGGCAGCTGCGGTGCATGGCAGGAAGGCAGGGGCACCAGCGGCAGTCTGCACACAAGCTTGCAACAAAGATGCGCCTTTGAGGACACATATTAGACCACCTGTCTTCGTCCAAGTTGGATCGGCCCACGGCACTCACCCACTCCCAGTCGCGGCAGCGGCTTGTCCAGCTGCGGTCGCAGTGTGGGCACGGGGGCGGGCAGCTGCGCGATGCCGTACTTGGTGCGGGCGGAGGGCCCGGGGGCGGGGCCGTCGGCGTCCGGCGGGGCGGCCTCGTCCAGCTCCTGTGCCACATGTCAAGGGGGGTTGCCGCCAACGCGTGGAGAGAAGGATAGCGTGATGGTTGGTTGCGGAGGGGAGGCATTTGCGGTCGGGAGGCATTTGCGAAGGGAGAGCGACACGCGGCGTGTGACGACTTCCATGCTACATATACCATACGCCAGTCGCTGGCCCGGCGCCCCAGGCAGGCATTGTCCGTGTCTTATAAGCGGCAGCTGCAATGATTATCACACCACGGCGAAGCTGCTGTTCCTCAACGGTGCCGCAGCCGTGCACAGCCGCGCCAGGGCTACGGCCATGCCATCTCGCCACCCGGAATCGATGTCGTCCTTCTTACGCTTGCGGTGCCCTTTCACACCACATGCCACGTGCGTTGCCACGCACCGCACCACATGCCCCTCTCTGTTCCCCTCCCCACACCCCACCTCCCACACCCTCCCACACCCCACCCCCCGGTACACCGCCACGCTGGCTGAAGAACACCGTTCTCCACGTCCTGCCTCAGCACACAGCCAGCCAACCTACACGCCCCCAGCCCCACCTCCTCCCTGCCCCTCCCATACCCCACCTCCCGCCACCCTAGCTGGCGCCCGCCAAAGCTACCCACTTTTCCCACGTCCTGCCTCAGCACACAGCCAGACACCCCCACACCCCCGCCCCCGCTCCACCTCCTCCCCTTCCATGCACCCACCTCCCGGTACACCACCACGCTGGCTGGCGCCCCCACTCGCTCCCCGTGCTGCCCCTCCATCAGCGGCTGCCACGTCACGGCGTTGAGCAGCACCACGTGCCGGTCGTGGCCGCCCACAGCAAGCAGCTCGCCGCCGGGGCTCCAGGAGCAGGTCTGGGAGGGGGTAGGAGACAAGCAGGTGCCGGACAGTAGTGTGGAGGTGTGAAAGGTACTGTACGCCGCGGCACGGTAAGGGCCTACACGTTATGCTCTCTCACCCAATACCTGCCACCGAAGTGATGGTGAAGTCAACCAGGGGCACTCCGTCCGAGCTCCCAAGCTCACCAGGCGTTCAGCCCCATGCGCAATATGCGCAGTCGTCAGCGACGGGCGCTGGGGCTGCTGCATGTGCAGCTCCTTGCCTGCCGTGCCCCGCACTATTTCATCGCGTTGCACACGCGATAGCCCCCATCCCCACCTTGATCCCCAGGCAGGTGGTGTCTCCGGTGGTGAAGGAGCCCAGCACGGAGCCGTTGCGAGCGTCCAGCAGCACAACCTGACAGCACACAAAAAATGGGATGGAAAATGCGACATGTTGCGTTAGGGATGGAGATTCGGTTCCGTTTGTTGGTCTGTCCGGCCTTTCAGCAGCACCACCTGGCAGCACACACAAAAAATAACACAAAAAGGGGAATACCTGCATATCTTGTGTGGGATATTACAGCTATTGAACGTTTCAACGTTTAATTGATACATGGCGGATACTAACTCGGTTCCGTTCGATGGTCTGCCCGGAAAGGGTTGTGGACGCTACATGAACACGACACGCAGCACGCCTTCGCAGTGGCCAAAGTCAGGTCGAAACGAGCTGGGCTGCACCCCCCATCGTCCAGTTCAGCGTGTAAGCCGCGGCCTGCTGAGCGTCACGTACCCCAAGTGCTCTGGTGGTGTACGGGTGTGGGCCCCTAGACGCACCGTGTACGCCAGGCAGCTGTCCCACACCGCCAGCACGCCTTCATCAAGCACTACTAAAACCAGTACCCTTTCCTGTTTCCCCGTAATTCCCCTGTTTCCTATTCTGCGCCTTCCCCAGTAATGATTCTCTGTATGGTTGTATCCCCATGCTGCACCTTGTACGCCAGGCAGCTGTCCCACACCGCCAGCACACCGCCCGCGGGCGACCACGCCACGTCCGACGCGTCGGCCGTGCCCGGCACGTGGTAACGCCCAACCGCCGCCCAGCTGCGCGTGTCGTACACCGACACCCAGTCCTTCATCTCGGAGCGCTACATGGCAGACAGGGGAGTCCAGGCACGTGTCAGCGCCCGCCGGGACAGTGCCGTACTCTGATGCAGCCTTGGCCCTCAGCACGTAACCGGACTACGGACCGTTCCCAAGTGAGCACTACAGTACAGCTTCCCATGCATCATGTGCCTCCGCCACCTCACCCCCAGCCCTGTGGGGTGCACCCCGTCCGTACTCAGCACCACACCTCGCCAATGCATGCATGCCAACCCCCAGGCAAGCGCCACACGTCCGCGCAGCAAAGCCTCCTTCCCCTTCCCTCAACAGGCCAGTGCGGAAACAACATGCACGCCCCTGCTGCTCTTCCCCTGGAAGCCACGACAGCTGCACTCCGCGTTTTCCCCTCTTCAACCCTTCCCTTGCTCCGATTCCCCATCCCCTGGCCTCCTCCCCACGCGTTCCCCGCCTTGCCCCACCCTACACTCAGTGCCTGCACCCCTCATCCCCCCCTCCACTCACCTCCAGGACAGCCAGGTGCCCACCATCCGCACTGAACGCCATTCCACGGCCCACGTGCTTGGGCCCGCCAAGGTAGGTGCACTTGCGGTCCGTAAGCGACCACACCGTTATACGCAGCCCCCACTCCGCCACCGCTAATATACACGTGCCGTCGGGGCTCCAGCGCACCGCCCGCACACCCGCGGGCCCCTCATCGATCTTGCAGCTCCATTCCGAGCTGTCAACGGACCAGATTTGAATCAGGCCGCGCGAGAAAACGCCGCACATTACGTAATTTGAGCCGGGGGACCATTCGATTGCGTCTATGGAGTCAAGGCATGCGTACAGCTGCAGCACACGGAGGGTTTCGGAGTCGCGGATGATGAGGCGGTGGCCCACGGCGGTTGCCACGTGTCGACCGTTTGGGGAGAAGGCGGGGTGTGGGCCGGAGCAGCGGAACGACTGGGAGAAATCCATGGTGGTTGTGGTGGGGTGGCCGGACGAAATGTCGTTGTGGAGTGTTGAGGAGGGCGATTGGAGACGGGTTGCTGTGTGGATAGGGTTAAGAAGGGGCCAGATTTAGGCGGAGAGGTTGTGGGCTTTTGTCTGGCGAGGGAAGGTCAGGTGGGAGGGGTGTAAGGCAGGGGGATAGGCTGGTGATCGTGTTAGTTGTGGGGTGGGGGAAGGGGAGACGGGGTGGACGGCAATGGAAAGGCTACGCGGAGGCGGGAGGGAAGCCAATGTGTTATGCGTGTATCTGAAAACACATGAGATGGACGACGGCTTGTTGTGTAACAGAAACAACGTGGCAAGTGCAGAGTGTGTCAGGCGTGCTGGGGGGGCTGCAGGTCTCAACCTGCCTCTCCTGGGGTTGTCTGCAGTTGCCACGAGGGTCTTCCAGGCACACACTCTCACCTAGGTACCCGAAGAGCTGATTTGCTGCAACGTGCTACTGCTCCAGTACAATAGTTTTGGCTGGGTCAGTGGTCCCCCACACCGCTGCCAACTTCTCCAGCCAGAAGGCCTTAGCCCTACCCTAGCAAGGACTCCTGGCCAGCCCTGCGCTGTCTCATTGATGTTATCGCAGCAGTAAGGATTCCCAGGTTGCCTACGCTCTCAGCGTGCACTCCCGACGAGTGACATTCCAATGAACGAAGAACAGCGACAGCTGGGAGCGGTAGCTGCACAGTACTGAATTGTCCTTGAAAATTGCTTGTCGGCATCGCTTTATGTGCATGCCCCGCTATCACGCGCGGTTGAATTTTTCATGAGTCCTTGGATCCGGAGCATCGTCCGTTTTCGAGTCTCTCCGCTGAGCTGATAACCTTACTGATTTTGAACACCAGTAAGCTTGCGCAGTAAGTCTACAACGTGACAAGCGTCACTGAGGAGGGCACTTGATGGCATGGACGACGACGTCAGCCTGTAACGTACGTATTCCAATCTTAGTACCGCTGATCACAAGCTGACATTCAAGAACAGAAGAGCCGTCCATTAATACAAGCAAGCACGGCCTTTGACTGGACACGACCCAAATGGTCGGAGGCGCGACCAGCTTGTGGCCGCGCTTCGGCCCTGGGCTATGCGGGGGCTTGCTTCGTTCTTATGCTACCGCCTCGCAACCTAGCTGCTATGCATCACGGGGAGTGCTTGGCTCTGGTGAGTGCTGAGCGAACTGGCCCTGTGTCCGTGCGCTGGCCACACGTGCACACGCGAAGGCTACACACGTGCGGACTTTGGCCGTTTAGCGCACACGCACACGCTGTCTTTGCAACGCCTGTTCGCGACGGGAAATACTGCACTGCACATGCCTACAAGCAGCAATCAATTCCACCCTCCTGCACCTGGCTGATGCAAGACCAGCAAGGAGCCAAGCCTGTGGTGGGCTACGGCCGTCCTTCCCATCATACAAATCACACATGGCAAACCCAGCCATCCGCACTGACAACTCTCACCGTCCTAGACCAACTCACCCACACACGCACGTGTCCACGCCCTCGCCCACGCTCCACCCTCACCTTTTGGTCTCAACCACCAGCTCCGCCTTCCCTACCTCCATATCCCCTCTACCCCCGCCCCACCCCTTTCCCTCCACCCCACTTGCCCACACCCCACAGTCGGCCGCGGCCCCCGCCCTCCCCCGGGGGTCCTCGCCTCCACGGGTATACCCGGAGCCGCCGCTGCCATAGACGCCTCGGTCCCCGGCGCCGGCGGCCCCCCCGCGCTGGGCCCCGTGCGGCGCTTCCTAGGAACCTTTTTCCGCCTGGCGCTGCCGCTCAGCGGAGTTGCCATGTTCTGGTACGCCTACACACACGTGGACCAGGTGAGGGGAACAGGGATGCTAGCACGGGAAGAGACACAAGGGTGCTAGCACGTGGACCGGGTGAGGTGCGGGGTATGGGATTGGGGGTACAGCGGCAGGGCAAGGGGGCAGTTGCTGTGGAGGTGTCGGGGGTTTGCTGTGTTACGGTACGGCTGCGCGCATGCGGATAAGGTGGACCAGGTGAGGGGGTGCAAAGGGTGCGAGCAACAAACAAAATCAGTCTAGGGGGGTGTTGGAGAAAGGGACAGGCGGCGCGTGCGTGTGTTGAGGGGGCGGGGCAGGGGGTGGCGGGGTGCCGGAGGCACAAGTGGGCCTGGTGCGTGGGGTTGCGACGTGGCTGGTGGTGGAACAGGGGGTAGACGTAGACGCTGGTGCACACGTCCTTGAGGGTACCGGGGGCCATGCCGAGGGCGCCCAGGGACGTGCCGGCCAGGGGTGGCCGGCGTTGGGGTACGCCGCAAGAGCAGCCTCCGCTCGCCCTCACCCACAGTGTCGCACACCCACGCTCACTCCCACACACACCCTCTCTACCTGTACCCTTGTCCAGGACCCGCTGGTGCCCGAGAAGTACCCCCCCGAGATGCGCTACCTGGCCGCGCAGCAGACCCCCAACACGGACACGCTGACCAACTGGAGCGCCACGCACGAGGCCACGCCGAAGTGGGTGCAGGCTCGGCGGCACGTGGCATGTGGCGCACAAGGGGTCCGGCTGTGGGCGGGCGCGCATACCCTGTTATGACGCACGCGGCCTGCGCCGTAGCTGTTGTTGGCGTGCTAGCACGTCCTGCCGAACGCACCCGGCACTTGCAACCACTGCCCCGGTGAAAAGCATCCCCTCCTGGCGTGCTGTGACATCCACCCGCACCCCATCTTCTGCACAGACCCGACTTGTAGGCTGGTTCGGGGGCGGAGGTGAATCACCAATATCAGCCGACCTACACACACTGGCATGTGGACTGCAGCCTGCATCGCCATCCATTCCTGCAGTCCTCTACTTCTCGACCTCCTCCTACATTTTTCCCCTTCTGCAGGCGCTACTGTCCGCAGCCTGCCGTGCATTGCCAACCATCCATCCGCCTCATCCTTTTCTTTTCTGCAGGCGCTACTTCGAGGCGGAGTCTGAGGCGGAGGTTGAGGCCTTCCTTCGCATCGCCTCCAAGATGGGTCAGCGGCTGCGTGTGGCTGGCGGCGGGCTGTCGCCCAACGGCCTGGCGCTGGGGGCGGAGGGCGTGCTAGGCACGCAGCGCATGGACCGCGTGCTGAGAGTGGACAGGGACAAGATGACGGTGAGGGGGCAGCGGGCGTGTGGGTTAGCGTGTGTATTAGGGTGCAGGTGTGGAAAGAGCGCATGGGTAGCGTGCTGCGGGTGGACAGGGACGAGATGATGGTGAGGGGGCAGCAGGCGTGTGGGTTAGCGTGTGTATTAGGGTGCAGGTGGAAGAAGCGCATGGACCGCGTGCTGAGGGTGGACAGGAATGTGGTGACGGTGAGGGAGCAGCGGGCGTGTGGGTTGGCGTGTGTATTAGGGTGCAGGTGGAAGGAGCACATGGACCGCGTGCTGAGGGTGGACAGGGACAGGATAGCGGTGAGGGGGCAGCGGGCGTGTGGGTTAGCGTGTGTATTAGTTGCAGGTGGAAGGAGCATATGGACCGCGTGCTGAGGGTGGACAGGGACAGGATAACGGTGAGGGGGCAGCGGGGGCCAGGGCAGGTTTGGGCAAAGGTGCGTTTGAGGGGGCCGGTGTGCCAACGCAGGACCACTGCAGCCTAAACACGTGCCACTCCCCTCCCCTTCCTTCCCCTCCCTGCCCCGCAGGTGACGGTGCAGGCCGGGGCGCGTGTGCGAGACGTTGCTGAGGCGCTGGCGGGGCACGGCTTGACGCTGCAGAACTTCGCGTCCATCCGGGAGCAGACGGTGGCGGGCATCACGCAGGTGGGGGTGGGGTGGGTAACTGCAGAGCGGCAAGGGGAACCGGAAACAGTCGGCATACGAGAGCGAGGTGGGGTGGGGTGGGGTGGGGTGGCGTGGGGGAGATCGGCTTGAGGTGGGGAGAGAGAGGGGCCAGTGGTGCGTTGGGGGGTCAATTTGGGCGCAGGTGGTGGCGGGCATTATGCCGGTGGGGGTTGATGGCAGTGGTGGGCTGCGGGGCAGGAAAGAAGGTCGGGCAGGGGGGCGTGAGAGCATCTGGGAGCAGCCAGTGACGGAGCAAGTGTGGGCTGAGTCAGAAGGGGAATCGTGCGGCAATCATAGCGGCGGTCGCGGGCCGGCGTGAAGGTGTCTTGTGTCTGCCACTCCCTAATGCTGCCACTAGCTTGCTCGTTGGTGCACGCCACACACGGACCGGGTGCAGGGGGTGTGGGGTGGATGCTGACCCAAGGCTTTGCAATAGACATGTGAGATGTGACGCAACACGAGGCGTGTGCACCGCGACCTCCTACTGCCGCCCTGCTGCCTGCTCGCAGGTTGGCGCGCACGGCACGGGTGCGCGCATCCCCCCCTTCGACGAGCAGGTGGTGGGGCTGCGGCTGGTGACCCCGGGGCTGGGGGCGCTCAACCTGAGCAACGAGGAGGAGCCGGAGCTGTTCAGGTGGGAGGGGTTGCACGTGTATTAGCTGTCTTGGGCATATGCAGGTGGGTTAAGGTGGAGCAACGCGGAGGGCGCAGTCTGAGGGCTGGGAACGCAACAGGTCAGGAGTCGGTCTGTGGCAAGGATGGTGGCCCCGGTCTGCCGCACCGGCCGCTACTGCCATCGTCGCGTGCGTCCATTCCTGCTGTTGGGCACACGCGCTTGCTCGCGCTTGACAATCCCACCTGATGGCATTTCCGTTGCCCACGTGCCCTGCAGGCTGGCACGTGTGGGCCTGGGCTCGCTGGGGGTGGTCACGCAGGTGGGGTTGGCAGTTGTGGGTGTAAATGCTGCATTTGGGTTTCGGGGTGCGGTTGCGCCAGGGCGGGTGCATGGGCTGGTATCCACGGTGGAACACCGGGGCAGGTTGACGTTAGCTGGCCTTTTGCTTGTCTCTCTGGGCTGGGACGTAGGGGTGGCAGTGGCTGGCGTCGTGGGGTAACCGCACAGCGGCAAAGCAAATGTACGGGAACCCGTCGGCCTGCGAAAGATGAGGTCAGTAGCGAGCGACCCCACCAAAGCGTCCCTCAACGGTCACTCTCCTCGACCTCCCCGCTCACCCTCCCAATCCCACAGGCCACGCTGCGCGTGGTCCCGCGCCACCAGCTCATAGAGCGCACGTGGACCGCCACCCCCGCCGAGGTGCGGCGCAACCACGTGCGGTGGCTGCAGGAGAACAGGCACATCAAGTGAGTGTGCATGGAGTGGGGGGGTGGGGTTGGGCGGGGGGGTGGGGGTCGCATGGGCTTTGGAGAGGGTCCCTGGGGGCGTGGGAGCCTGGGCGGCGGCATGCACTGAGAGCGGTGTTCAGCACAAAGTCCGTGCAGATAGGGGATAATTGGTGGGAATGAAGGTGCGGCAGCCTGTAGCGGAACACTACGAACAGCCGGTGAGTGCGGAAAGGGTAGCGCGGGGTGTGGGGGCGATGGGCAGGCTGGGTTTCGTAAGGGTGGGTTAGGCGCATGTAGAGGGCACGTCCCCATGTCGAGCGGCACACTGAGCTCTGCAACGGGACGCTGCTTGCACACGCTACCTACACCCTGATGATGTGCGTTGTCTGCCTTGTGACCTGACGCGAAGTCGTCATCGTGTTCATGAAGCCCTGAAGTCATGTCCAACAACTGTAACCCACACCCGCCTGTAACCCACACCGCTGCCCCAGGTACCTGTACATCCCCTACACGGACACGGTGGTGGTGGTGGCGTGCAACCCGGGCACATCCCCTGAGCAGCTGCGCGCCGCCAAGGAGGAGGCGGCGGCGCCGCAGTACAGCGAGGTGCAGCGGACGGAGGCGTTAAGGTGGGGGGAGGTTGTGAGAAAGGGAGCCGGAGCCTTGAGAGCTAGTGTATGGGGGCGTGTATGGCTGGCTGGCTGGTGTGGTGCCGGGGTGTTCCTGGCACGTATGTACGGTACGTAGCGTCTTTAGCGCGCCGAGGTGCCCAGGCGGGCGGGTTCAGGGCGGGCAGGGGGGCGGTAGAGCAGCACAGGGGTGGAAGGCCCCAGAGCCCGTACACTACGGTACCATCGGGCCAACCATCCGTACGTCTAGCTACGGTGGCTAGCGATGGCGTGCTGGTTCTGTTGCAGGCACATGTCCAAGGCCCATCAACACCAACAAGGGTCATGTGCTTTGCATGCTGACATGGTAAACTGCCTCTCTGCCTCCGCTGCACGCTGAGGCGCTGCCCAGTGCCCACCCGCCTCTCACTCCCACGCTCCCCACAGGCGCCTGTACGCGTCCGTCCACGACTCCCCGTCCAACCCCGCCGCCTCCTCCCCCTCTGCCGCCACCCCCACCGGCGGATCCTCCGGCGAGGCGGGCAGCGAGGCCCTGAGCGCCACCGCGCTGCGGGACGCACTGCTGGCGGCGGGGCCGGGGCCCCTTGACCCGGCCTGGGTGGCCAAGGTGAGTCAGGGATTGACCTGCACAGAATGGGACTGACTCGTGGGTCTTGGGGTTTGGGGTTCGGGGCGGGCAGCGGGGCCCTGAGCGCCACTGCCCTGCAGGGCCGGGGCCGTCTGAGTGGCTGACGTAAAGGCGGATGGGACCGACCCGTGGGGCGCTGCGCAAGGGGTTCCGCACATGCCCTCGTGTGCTGGCCAGATCTAGCTGAGGGGTTGGTGCCCCGCGGGCACTGCGTGGCGGACCGCAGCGCGGACGTGCCGGTACGGTGATTGTGCAAGACAGCAAGAGCGAAGGCGACAGCTGTACCACGTCCGGGCATTGTGTATAGGACATGGGGGCGAACATGGACATGGGCGTGTATCGGACACGGTGTACCCTGTATCAAACTGGTGCTTGATGCTTGCAGTATTATCGTCATCGGCATGGACAGGGAGAAGTCACATGGGACGTGTAACGGACATGGCTCTGTGCCCTCTGTACCGCTGTGCGGTGCCGCAGGTGAACCAGGCGGAGGCGGAGTATTGGCGCCGCAGCGCAGGCACGCGCGTGGGCTACAGCGACGAGATCCTGGGCTTCGACTGCGGGGGGCAGCAGTGGGTGCTGGAGGTGCGTGGGGTGGGAGGCGGGGTTAGGCGGTGGCTGCGAGCGACGGAAGAGGCAAAACAACTGGGCAGAAAGCATACCGAGGATTACTTGCCGATGGGAGGGCCGTGTCGGCTGCGCTTAAGAGGAGGTGTAGGGGGAACGAGAAGGCAGTAACGCGAGTAGGCGGTAGTGGTAGGGGGGAGGTGTAGAGGGAGGCCAGGGGGGCTGGTGGTCATGCATAGGGGGCCAGCAGTGCGTGCTGGGGACGAGCGCCATTGTATGATGACGGACAAGGTCCGCGTCAAGGCGTGGGAGAAGGAAAACAGGGGCATCGTCTTGGTACTTCGAATTTCGAATTGCCCGGCCACCTCCCACCCATACACCCACCCGAACCCCCTGCTGCTTGTTGTGCCCCAGGTGTCCTTCCCCGTGGCCTCCTCCCTGGACTCCCTCAAGCCAGGTCAGCGCACCAAGGACATGGACTTCATAGACCAGCTGCTGGCTGCCATACAGAAGTAAGTGGTTGTTTAGGCACCTAACTGCCGTGCGCGAGGAGCTTGAAAAGTGTAACGCGATTGAGTAACACGTGTCAGTAAGGAGGTTGCTGGGCCTGGAAAAGCCGCAGAACTGCTGCTTGAAGGCTTCGTGGGGTCTTGGGAGCGTTGTTTCTGGGTTCCACTTGAGTGGCAGCCAGCTGCAGCAGCTACCACGTGCCTCCCTCCTACGTGCTACGCAGCCCTTCCATCATTCCATGGCAGCGCTCAGTATTTTGTCCATGACCTGCGAACACAAGCACCTCGTACCTCTGCAACCCTCCCCCGTGCACGCTTTCCCCCTTCCTCCCTCCAGGTCCAACATCCCCGCGCCCTCCCCCATCGAGGTGCGCTGGACGTCGGGCAGCTCCTCGCCGCTATCCCCCGCCGTGGGGCCGCCCGACTCGGTGCACTGCTGGGTGGGCGTCATCATGTACCTGCCGCCAGACGACCAGCAGCAGAGGGACAAGGTCACGCAGGCGTGAGTGTTGCGGGGCCGGGGCAACGCGCCGATAGCAATACGGTCTAGCGGATACAGAGGGATTAAAAAGGTCGCGCAAGCGTGAGGTGTGTGCCGTGCCGTGTGGGACCGGGACGGGGCTGGGAGTGGGTCATTGCGCTAACAGGGCAGCTGTGCAGCAGCAGTTCGGGCCGTTCCAGGCCGTCCCACCGCAGGCCGTCGCACTCCGCGCGCCTTAAGGCTACCCCACGCCCCACGCTCGCTTCCCGCTGTCGCACAGTTTTCGCGCCTGTTCCTGAGCCTACTCCGTCCGTTCCCTTTCTTTATTTGTTCCATCTCGCCGACCCCTTGCCGTCGTGCAGCTTCCGGGCCTACTCCCAGCTGCTGGAGACGCAGCTCATGCCGCGCTTCAACGCCACGTGGCACTGGGCCAAGCTGGAGGCGTCCGGCCGTACGGAGTCCGACATGACGCGCGTACGGCAGGCGCTGACGCGGCACTACGGCGGCGCCGTCAGCGCGCTGCAGCGGTACCGCGCCGTACTGGACCCTGCGGGCACGCTCAGCAACGAGTGGCTGGATGCCGTACTGCCGTACAAGCCTCCCGCAGCCGCTGGGACGAGCAAGCAGGGTTAGGAGGGCGGGGAGGGGTGCTGGGGGGCCATGTGCTGGTATGTGTGCGATGCGGAGTGGGAAGAGTGTGGTGGAGGCGAGGGGTGTGGGAGGGTGGGAGGCCTGGCAGGTTGCTGATACCGGTACGAGGGTGGTGTGCGAGCGTTGAGCGAAGCTGGTGTTTGGGTTACGGAGCCGCAGTTTCCGGTGCACAGGAGCGCCAGTGGATGATGCATGCAGGCACGTAACCTGGCAAAAGCAGGGCAGGCGGTTGCTCTGTGTCCTCACTAAGGCGCCAGCAGGAACAATCCCTCCGCCGTGTATTAACTCTCACTTGAAAGTTATACGCTCCCCTGGGCGCCAGTGCAGGGCACTGCCGCATGCTGAAAGCGTCTGGCGCAACGCCAACGCTTGGCACGCTTGGCCGTGTGGACAAGTCGTCGTTGCGCGGTCTGCTACGAGACTGGTGGCTTGGAACACCAGAGCACCTGATGAGAGCACCTGCAGACTCAGCATGCACAGTGGGACACGTGTCTTTTCTGGGACACGACCAGCTCTGTGGCGCAGCAGAGGCGTTGTCTTTTGGTCTCTGGTGCGCACATCAAGGCCATGGACTTGCCAGAAGTTCGCTGGACCTCTTTGCTCGGTTCATGCGGCTTGCATCTGGGTACTTCATCAGGTAGGTCAGCCGTACGTGACGAACAAGTACACGACTCCGTATCAGCGCCACCACGGTAGCATCGCAGCATAGTTTTGGAATGTGGTTATAGAAAGGGCCACCTGTGCACGACCTAGCGGCGAGCACCGGAGCAGCCCCTGCAGGTACAGCGAGCTGACCAGATACCTTCCTGTAGATATATATTTTAAGTAACGGACCAGGTTCAGAGGACCGAGCGAGTTGGCGCTTCAGGGACAGCACGTACTTACCTGCTCGTACTGCGGTTGTATTGGTCGCTTTGTTTGAAACAGGCTTGGATGGACTCTGCCTACCACAGGAGTATTTCACACACAGCTGCGCTTTTCATGCATGGTCCAAGGATCACTATGTAGCACCGACTCGCTTCTGGGGACCACCATACGCCTCATGCGACAAGAGGACAGCTGCCATGGCCCGGCACCATATGCCCACATGAGGAGGACTTGTGGCTAGGTGGCAAGCTCGCCGTTGAGGAGAGCACTTACTCACGCACAAATGTCGAAATGGCTACTCTGTTGTTTGCGGCCAGCTGCCCAGGAGCTAGCCAGCCCATTGGGACCCGACAAGCGCCATTCTGTGTACACGGAGTTCCCGGCGCGGTCAAAGCTTGCAACGGGCGACGCAGCAACGCAGGACATCTCCCCAGAGGACCGCAGCGTGCCAGACGTGTCACAGGTGGTTTTGTGTGAATCATAAAAAGCATCGCTACAAATCGCTAGGTCTGCATCGCTATCTCGGGCCGACAGCGTTCAGCTGACACGACGGGCAAAGTACACTTTGGTACCTCCCCTGCCTGCGCATCTTCGACAACGCCGCAATCATTTGGTCAAACTCTCTTTCTCTGCATTATCCCTTGCGGCTCGTGGCCGGCGTACGTCCGCCATCCCCTACTCCTCAAATTACCCGCCTGCAGCCAGTTCTGGACAGCAGAAGCTGTGCCTCCAACCCTCGCCCCCCGCCGCACGCCCCCGCACAGCTTCACAGCTCAAACTCCCCACCAAACACTCCTTGTCGTAACTGTAACTCAATGCCTGTCCCTTCTGCGTCCCCCCTGCTCCCCCCAAATGCCGTGCAGCTGGCCGACGTGCTGCGTGCCTGCAGCGGCGTCCAGGGCAGCTCCCTGCACCAGCTGGCCCGCGTGTGCGCCATCCTGGCTGACCACTTCCAGGTCCCCTACGTCAGGTACGACTTCGGGTGATCCCACCCGGCCAAGCCCAGCCCTGAGCCCTCCCTGCTCCACGCCCCACCACCATTGGTAGTGCCACCACCGCCACCGGTAGTAAGACCGCCGCAAGCCAGTGCTGGCGGTAAGACAACCACACCTCCGGGTACAGCACACTTGCCTGAACACCAGCTTCCCATAATATACATCCCACATGCATCACACAGCGACACAAGCCGCGCTCTGCCGTGCCCCTACACAGCGGCACACCACGAGCGCATTTCACCGCGCGCCCTTACCACCTCACGCACATGCTCCTTTGCTCCCGTTCTTTCCTTGTCCCTCCCCCCAGCGCCACCTCGCTGTCCGGCAACGGCCTGTCCTGCCTGCCGCTGGCTCGCCACCCTGAACAACACCCTGACCCACATGCTCCATTCCTCCCTGCCTCATTCCCTCCTTGCCCCTCCCCCAGTGCCACCTCGCTGTCCAGCAGCGGGCTGTCCTGCCTGCCACTGGCCGCCGCCGGACGCCTGGGCAGCTGCTGCCCCCTGGGGCTGCCGCAGCTGCTGGACGACGGCCAGGCCAGCAGCGTGCAGCGGGTGGTGGAGGGGCAGCAGGTGGGCATGTGTTGTAAGACTCGTCAGGGTGGACGGGCAGCAGACAAGGTGGGGGGTTAACGACTTGCGTTCCCCGACGGGCGCAGCACCCTGCATTCCAGTAAACTTGTGCACTACGCTACCGTATTCCCCATGGCCCCAGGGCCCTAACTGAGCGTCCGTACTGTATCCTCTTGGCCCTCTGCGGCCCAGAATCCCCAGCGCCTGCTGTACCTGCGCGCCCACACGGGCCCGCTGCCCCCCGACTGGGCCGCGCTGCGTGCCGCGGGCGGCCTGGCCTCCTTCCTGGCCGCACCCGTGGCATTGGGCGGCGAGGTGGTGGGGGTGCTGACCCTGGCGGACGAGCAACCGGACAGGTTCAGCGCCGACGTGTGAGTGGGTGGAAGGGCGGGGTGTGGGGTCCGCGACGAAACGGGCAACACGGCTGGAGCCTAGTCGGTAGCACAAGCTCGCCGTCGCACAAGCTGGGGGCCGACCTGCTGTTCGTTCTTGTAAGGCTCGAGCTGTCCTGGTGGCATGGTGACCGCACCTTGCAATCCCTGTCCACATTGTGTGCGCTGTGAAGCCAAGGCACGATGAAAGGCGCGCAGAGAGCGGTCTCCTACTGCACACCTGCACCTTGAGAACCGCCCTCCGATGAGACACAGCCCCCACACATCGGGTGCACCAACCCACACCATCGGGTGCACCAACCCACACCATCGGATGCACCAACCCACACCATCTCGGGTGCACCAATCCACACCATGACCCAAACCCTAACCCACCCGTACGCATCCATCTGGTCCATGTGCATCGGGTTGGTGTCCGCCTGCATGAATCATTGCTGAAAGACCTGCAGCTGGGGCGTCGGGCTGCACCCACACCTGAACCCACACCCTAACCCACACCCCTTCAGCTGGTCCACGTGCGCCGGTCTGGTGTCCGCCTGCCTGGCGCACCTGTGGAAGGACGGGCGGCTGGTGGCCTACTGCCGCATGGCGGAGGAGCTGGCGGCGGTGGACTGCATGGACGCGCTGGTGCGCGGCCTGGGCACGTGTGTGGGACGGCTGCACAGCGGTGAGTAGCGTACACGCGCCTGTGGGTATCTGTTGTTTGCCTCTGCAGCTGTTTCAGTGTTGGGGTTTTGGGTATGTTACTGCACAGACCAGCTGGTGCGCGGGCTAAAGCCTAAAGGTGTGTGCATCCGGATTGTGCATTCCCAATACCGCAAAATCACTCTGCACACACCCTGTTGTGCCCACCCCAGACAAGGTTCACCACACGCACATCACCTGCCGCGTGGCGTGTCTGTCCCACGACGCCTCTGCGGCCATTATCTTCGACGAGTGGGCGCCCGGCGGCGGCGGCGCCGCCGCCGCCAGCGTCTTCCAGTCGGGCGTCGTACCGCACATCGCGGCCGCCGAAGTCGGACGACCGTTGGCGGCGTCGTCAGGGGCGCCGGCGGCGGGCGGCATCGACGGCGGTGCGGCAGCATTGAGTGGGCAGCACGCGCATGGTGGCGTGCTGTCGCCGCGGGGAAGGTGGGCTGGTCTGGCATGGGTGGGGATGAAGTGGCATGGCGCATGGGGCTGCGAGGGTCGGGCTGAGTCTGGCGAGGAGGCATGGTGAATCGCTGAGGGTGGTCCTGGAGCCGTGCCTGGCTGTTTACGGTGCACGCGGATCACTTCCTCGATGTGAAAAGCAGTGAAAAGCAGTGAGTACGGGCTCCTTTTTGGAGTTGGGAAAGTAAAAAGACCCACTGCCTTGCTGTCACGTCAGTCATTTTGGCATTTTTGTGTAACAATCCATGTGGCCACACGATCCTTACCGGTGAGTCGATGCCGCTTCCACACCTCCCATGTCTCATCGCCGCGTGTCATTGCTACCCTGGCAACCCCGGTTGCCCGTCCCGGCCCCGCCCCTCCCTCAATCTCACCATCAAAACCTCCGATCCCTCCCTGTTTACCCTTCCCCACAGGACTGCCAGGCTGTCTGCGCTGCATCCGGGTTCGCCCTCCGACCCCAACCTCACCTCCCTCATACTGCAGCAGCAGCTGCAAATGCACACCCAAGCCAACCTGGTACCCGACCCACCCGGGCCTCACACCCCGGCGTGCAGCCCCGGCCTCCACGCCCGTGCCAGCCCCTTACTCAGCTCATACGGCAACGCGTTCCTGTACAGCGCCGTACACTCCCACCGGCTACACAGCATGGCGGGCGTGCAGGGCGGCGCGGGAGGTGGGCGCGTAGCGGCGGCGGCAGGGCTGCTGGGTGTGAGATTGGGACCGGGTCGGGGCAGCATTAGTCAGCCAGGGCTGTACGGCACGGGGGCAGCGAGCGAGGTGGCGGCGACGGGCGGCAGCTTCACGAGGCTGAGCGGGCGGGAGCTGTCGGCGTCGTACACCATGGACGGCGGGGCGGGCGTGAGGGCGACCCTGATGTCCAGCTTCGGCCAGCAACCGCAACAGGTGGGGGCGGGGTGGGGTCACGCGCTTTTTTTGACGTATGATTACATTATCTACTATTATAGCTTGAAAAGAACGTCGAATTGCTTTAAGAGGGCTGGGCTGGCTGGTGGTGTTCGCCGGGTGCGGGCAGTTTGCGCGCGTGCTGTGTGCTGTGCTACGCGCCTAAACACGGCCCGATAGGCGTGAAAGGGTGCTGTGTCTGAGTCCTGGTGGCCCCAAGCAGGTGCGCGTGTTCCACACCTGTAATCTGCATCCCACACGCACGCCAGCGCGCATTGCTTCCCGCGCTACACTAAACCCCCCGCATGGAATACCGCAGCACTGCTCTTCTGTAGCAACCTACTCCCTGCGGCCAACTCCCCTCCGCCTGCGCCATACCTACTACCATCCCCAGCACCACCACAACCACCACAACCACAACCACCACAACCACAACCACGCTCACGGCCGCCATTCGAACCCGTCCCTGTGTGTCCTCCACGGCCTTCCAGGTTGAAGGGCCAGACCTGTCTGAGCCGGCCCCCAATGTCCCTGCACACCCGGTGCCCTCCCATCGCCACCAGGGGCAATCACACCACTTGATCGTATCCAGGTTGAGGGCAATTCCTAACCCTTCCACCCCTGCACCCCCCGGCAACAGCGTTCCCATGTTTCCCTGACGCCTTACACGGGCTCCTCGCGCTTTACGCATACCCCTGCACCCCACGCCCAGGTGGAGGGCCACACCTTCCTGACCGACAACACGCTGCTGGCCGAGGCCGTGCGCAACCGCGCTGGGGTGTGGATAGGAGACTGCTTGGCCTCCATGCAGAACTCGGACAACCCCAATGCAGGTGCGCCTGCTGGCCTTGGTTACTGTGTGCTGTGGGCTTGGGACGTGAGGCGTGGCTTTGGGGATGCTAGACCATATGGTGTGCACTTTGCATTGGCTGGGGGAACGGAGGGGTCTGGATCTGGCGAGAACAAGCCGATGCAATACTTATGCAGAAGCACGGCGCACCCATATGGCAATGGCGGCATGCGACATCACTATGCCATGTCGTGTGCCATCACGCACATGCAGTACGCAGCGTTGCCGCTCATGCACTCCGACGACGGTACCCCGTCACCGCTGCGTACATGTGTATTAGCTACCACACTGACTTGCCCGGCCGCTCCTCCCAGACGTTTTCCTGGCCGCCACCACGGGCCACTCGGCCGCCTTGCTGCTGGCTGTGCTGTGGGGCCGGGCGGCGGGGGGCGGCGGAGGGGCAGCGGCAGGGCGCGGGGCGGTGCAGCGGGAGGAGACCAACACCAACACCAACACCAACACCATCGGGACGTCGCATGCCGGTGTGGTCTCGCGGCAGCACGTGAGTACGGTAGGTGGTTGCATGGCAGGTTTTCTGGTAGTGGTTGACGATTGACCGCCGCTTGCGTAGTCACTTGCGCTTGTGCGAATTGCGCGGAAGGTCGGGCGGGCGGGCGCCGAGTGACCACATCCATTCCTGGGCGCTAGGGACTATCCGGCTGCACGTGCTGGAGGTTGAGACTGGTACGGGTCTTACTGCTGCCCTGTATTGCTGCTGTGCATTGGCATCCAGCAGGTCACACATTGGCGTCGGAGCTTGTCACTTGTCGCTAGACATGCTCCTTGCTTCAGCCCTGTAACTAGCACTTGTATCATGCTATTGTGGCTCAGGAACTGCATTCGTCCACGTTGGCGTCGAAGACCCTGGCGGCGGCCGCCAGCAATGCAACCCGCGGTCATGGCGGCGGCGGCGCTGACGGCGGCAATCAGCGGCGGGAGTCCGCCGCCAGCAATGACGGCGACGGCGGCGGCGGCGTGGGGATGTGTGCGGTTTCACCAATGCGGGACGGCGGGCAAGGCCGGGCCGGGGCGGGAGGGGGAGGGGAGGGCGGGCAACGGCCTGAGCAAAGGTCAGGAGGTACGACAGGCGGCGCGAGTACGGCGCAGCAGCCGCTTGTACGGCAGGGGGAGGACGTACCACTGCTGGCGGTGTATATGCTGACGTCGGGTGCGGCCACGCCGGCGGCGCTGCAGGTGGGCGATGCACCACGTGGCGCCTCAAGAAAGTTCAAAGGAGCTTCAGCTTCTGTCGTTTGTCAACGACCAAGTGACTTGCCAGTCAAACTCTCATCACCGTACCCGAGCAAACGCACGCGAACACGAACCTCTGCTGCGTTTATACTGCGCCTTCGGACGAGCCGAGCGCTAGGTTTGTCAAAAGGCATAGCATAGCCGCAACAATACCAGGTCTCCCTTGGACCCACACCCGATGCGCACAGGAGCTGCTTCTGTCCCTACACAAGCTGCTGATGGGGCTTGCGTGTTACCAAAGTCTCCGAAACACCCTGGAGCACCCTAGATTCCGCAAAACCCTCCTGTTTTGGACCTGCGGCTCTTGCCCCCAGCGTAACACTGGATCACACCCTACACCGCCCTTGACCGTGCGTTTGTACCTCCCATCACCGCACCCTGCTACACGCCACGCCGCATTAACACACGCAGGAGCTGCTTGTGTCCCTGCGCGAGCTGCTGCTGGTGCTTGCGAGACTCCAGGCACCCCATCACACCCTTCCACACCCTAACACACTCCGAAACACCTAACACACGCAGGAGCTGCTTGTGTCCCTGCGCGAGCTGCTGCTGGTGCTGGAGCCGCTGGTTGCCTCCAAACTGGATGGGGAGCTAGAGCACGAGTGGGGACAGTTGCAGGTGGGCCTGGTGGCTGCAGGGGACAGGGCAGAGCCGGAGTGGGACGTCCTAGGGCAGGGCGGAGATCTTCCCATCCCTGAGTGCTGAAAGTTCACTGGAGGTACCGTACCGGTGTGCTCGGCAACACCAGGGCAGCAAGTATCATTGTCCTTTCGAATGGGTGGTCCGAGGTTGGGCTGGGGTAGGGCGGGGGGGCAGGGTGGGGTCGGGCTGCGAGGCTGGGGTGGGGGGCTCCAGCAGGGCGGGGGTGGGGCGGGGCAGGGTTTGGCCACAAGCCCCATGGGGTGGTCTGGACGCGAGACTGGCTGGACCATCGTCTTCTTGGCCCCCAAGGCACCGAAACCTTGGTTCCAAATGCGTAATGGGCACGGGTTTGTGGGCCTCCTCCCATGCCCAGGCGTGCAGGACATGCCCATGCCTGCCTCAGGCCTGCTTCCGCGCGCGCGTAGTGCAATTCGGAGGTCTGTCCCACATTTGCTGCGCCCCTTGGAGGGCCAGCCACAGCTAATATGGTAAGGAGGCTGACACCTGCGAGCGCGACGCCGAAGCGCCGGATTTCCCTTCCAACACCCGCAGGAGATGCTGGACCGCGACCGGCTGGTCCGCAACCCTCGCCAGCGCACTGTGGTGCTGAGGAACATGGCGGCCCAGCTGCAAGGTGCGTGGGTTAGCTGGTGTGAGAGATTGGACGAGATGAGTTGCGGTGACGGCCGACTGACATAGAAGCCACGCGAGCAAATGTCGACAACAGTGGTAAACTAAGGAGTGGAATGCCCCACTTCATAACCGATCTGCCCGGTGAGGTGGACCCGGTGCAGTGTCGCTGTGGATGTTGGCGCCCTTTACATGCGAAGCATGAACCGAAGCGTGAACCGTATTGTGTCCGTACCGCGTCCCGTACCGCGTCCGTACCGCATCCCTGCCGACTTTTACACGCACTTGACAGCAGTCTCCCCGCAGCCCGCCATGCATGAATGCGCAAGGAGCGCAGGGCACCAGCGCAAGCTGGCAACACCCATGATGACCCATGTCGCCAAATGATGCCCACCGTGCCCGTGTACCGTATTTTATCAAACCCAGATCAAATCTATCGCACCCCTGCAGGCCTTGCCGACGCGGGCGCGTGCACCGGCCAGCACCACCCCACCATGTCCGAGGGGCCGCAGGACCTGTGCTCGCCCTCTCGCCCGTACAACGCCACCATGCCACGTGCGGTTGCTGCAACACTGCTGGACACAGCGCCAGCGGTGTTGGAAGCGGCGCTCCGGGCAGGAGGGGCAGGGGCAGCAGGAGGGGCAGGGTGGAGCGGGGGGATGTCCCCACAGGCGGCGCCGGGCCCTTCAGTGCGTGGCCCGCCGCCCACCGCCCGGCGCCGAACGCCCATGCGCACCTTCAGCGCGCACACCCTAGGTAAGACCACGCAACACCTGGGCTTTGGATGTACTGCTGTGTGGTATCTATGCAGTCCTACGGCTTCGTGTTCAGCAGGGTTAAGATGTAGTCCTAGCTGCTGTGCATGCTCTGCGCACTTCCGTGGATCTCGCGCCACCGTATACGAGCAGGTCGCCTATTCACCACAACATCCGGGGACTTGCCCTGCAGGCCGTGGGATAGATAAAGGCTTTCGAGGCGGCGACGGGTCTGGCCGGCCACCGGCGGTGGCGGTGGCGGCGGTGGGCAGCCCCGGCGGCGCGCACGCGGTCGGCAGCCCCGGCAGCGCAATGGCGGGCTCCCCTGTACTGGCGGGCGGTGGCATGGCGGCTTCGGTTGCCGTACTCCGCTCCCGTACGCCGTCGTTTACGTTGTCGAGATCGCACACTGGGAAGCGGATGAGCGCACTCATCAGCGGAGTTCAGGTGGGGGCGTGCGGTGTGGGTTGCACGCCGTGGGTCATCTTGCAGGTGCTTACGGAATAGAGCCGAGGCGGGGTACCCTGCAATGGATGCCGCAGACTGGGCTGTGTGGGAACTGCACGCAGCTGTACGGCTGAGGTGGGTCATGCAGAAACGGTTGCTACGGCCGCGCAGGCGGCGGCACTTGCCAGCCACGCCGTGATTTCTGTGTCTCCACTCACAAACTGTACCGTAATACACATCCCTGGCTGTTAACCCACAGGACCGCGTGCAGCAGGCGCTGCGCATGTCGCTGTCGCACGAAGATGCTTTCATGGTCCTCCTGACCCGCTAATACACATCCCTGGCCGTTAACCCACAGGACCGCGTGCAGCAGGCGCAGCGCATGTCGCTGTCGCACACCACGCTGCTGTCCCGCCCCGACGACCTCCGGTCCATCACCATCCACGACCGCCTAGGCAGCGGCGGCTTCGGCACCGTGTACCTGGGCACCTACAACAGCACGGACGTGGCTGTCAAGGTGTGTGGGCGGTGTGTGCATGGGCGTGTGTGTTACCGTGCGTCCGGGTGGCTTAGGAACCGTGTACCTGGGGGCACCTACAACAGCACGGACGTGGCGGTCAAGGTGCGTGGGCTGTCGATTGTGTAGTGGTGCATCAATGCAATACACCAAGCAAACAGACTGTGGGGCACCGTCTGTGCTCTGGGTGTACGAAATGCAGCACGGAGGTGGTGGACAAGGTGCGTGGTCTGTTGGGCTATCTGTGATAGAGTGCTACATTTACGCATGGCCGAACCGGACACATCTATGGCCCCTGGGGTCTTAGGCACGAGCCGGCAGGGCTCGGCAGCATGGTCCGTCCGTTGGTTGAAGGTACCTGACCACCACACCACCGATGTGACGAAAAAGGAAGGGCCCGGTATATCAGCGCCCTTCGTCAGCGACCTGACGTGCCGTACACCAGCGCCCTTCGTCAGCCACCTGACGTGCCGCTTTTCCTACGCTCCCTGCCCAGGTCATCCTGGAGCGCGAATGCGAGACGGAGGTGCTCCGCAACGCAGTGGAGCTGGCGGTGCTGTCCACACTGTCGCACCCCAACATCGTGCAGGGTGGGTGCCCAAAGCAGCGCGTGTGTGTTAGGACGGCATGTGTATTAGCAGGGTTGAGGGTGCTCCGCAACGCGGTGGAGCTGGCGGTGCTGTCCACACTGTCGCACCCCAACATCGTGCAGGGTGGGTGCCCAAAGCAGCGCGTGTGTGTTAGGACGGCATGTGTATTAGCAGGGTTGAGGGTGCTCCGCAACGCGGTGGAGCTGGCGGTGCTGTCCACGCTGCCGCACCCCAACATCGTGCAGGGCGGGCACCAAGTCTATATGGTTGTGCGCGAGTGCAGCGGCGTGTGCGACACACAGACCTGTTGCGACGCACTCATGGCAAGTGGATGCTGTATCTGGCGGTGCAGGATCTTCCTGCTTGTGATCACCAAAACATTGTTTACAAAGCTACGTTGACTCAAGGAGGCCTCGCGTAACGCCGCACATCACCTGTGAACGCAAGCGAGGCGCGTTTTTATGATAGCACGTCTTCGTACTCCCCATTCGCGTAGCTCATCAGGCCAGTCCATGTGCGTTTTGGACACCGCCTGAAACGCAACACCAACACCAACACGATTTTCTGCCCGCAGTGCTGACATTCTTCACGGACGTGTGTGTTAGCGTTCCGCCCCTCGAGGAGCGCCTGGCGGGCACGGCGCCGCACATCGTGCTCAGGCCAAGGGAGCCCTCCATTCCGCAGGTAGGGGTATGGCTGTGCCACATGCGGCATGTGCTGCAAGAATGCATGGCAAGGCACGGCGCCGCACATCGCGCGCACGCCAAGGGGGACCCAGGCAGGGAGAGGGCTGCAAGCCGTGGGGTGCGGTGTGTGTGGCAATCGTTCATACCAAGGGAGGCCCCCCATGCATGTCGCCAGCGAAAGGGAGGGCGGAGGCCAAGGGGAAAGGCCCTGGCCTGGGACGCGGGAGAGGCAACAGCGGCACACGGAGCACCCGCGAGACGGCAAGCCAGCCACCCATGCCTGGCTCTGCATCGTTCGCATTTGGTTACTGTCCTTACCGGTGTGCCACAACTCAACGCCCAGCATGCTACGGATGTGCCTGGACTGGATTGACGGGCGGGCAGAGGGAGACGCAGGCTCCGAAACCAAACCCGGGCTCGTCCCAACTGCTACAGGCGCCCGAGTACGACACGCCCCAGCCGGGCGAGCTATTGGTTCCCGAGGAGCAGCTGGCGTCGTCCGTGGCGGGCGGGGAGCTGCTTCCGCCACCTTCCCGGGAGAAGCTGCTGGCAGCTGCCGGACAGGGGGAGCAACACGGCGGAGACCAGCAGCAGCAGCAGGAGCAGCGGGGTGGGCGGGTGGGATGCCGGTATGATGGCGTGGAGGGGGGCGAGGTTCCTGCGATGGGACCCATCGCCACAGCAGCGGCGGCTGTGCAGCAGCGGCAGCACCAGCAGCAGCAGGAGGAGGCCGACGGGGGGGAGTCCCCGGAGCCGCCGATCAAGCAGGTGAGAGGCCGCGCCTTTGCATAGTTACGTTTACGGTATATAGTGTCAGGCCCAGTAGGGCTTTGCATAGACCGGATGGATTCGCGGATGCAAAAGTACACAAATAGACGCGCCCAGTCGCAGCCTTGCACATTGCAAGCCGTGGCGTTCACGCAGCAGCAGGGACGACAGCTTTCGTGCAGCAGGCACGTCGCACTGCCATGCGCCAAGACACATGCTCCTGATACGGGTACATCCCTGTCGCCTCCATCCCGTCCTTCCCCACCTGTTCCCCCGCCCACGTGCCCTCATGCTCCCTTTCATCGCTCCCTGCCGCCACCCCGGCCAGACAGCCCGCATCGCACGCGCGCCCACATGTCCCCTGCCCCTGCCCCGCCCCCGCCCCGCCCCAGCATCTGACAATACTGATGCGGTGTGCGGAGCTCTCCCGCCCTGCCTCCTCCTCCTGGTCTTTGCCCACCTAACCCACCTAACCCCTGTCCCTTGCCTTCTCGTTGCCCCCTGTCCCTTGCCCGCTGCCCACGTGGCCCCCTCCCAGCTGCACCCCGCCCAGGCGCCCTGCAGAGCACGCTTGCCCACCTGTCCCCTGCCCCCAATCCTCCCTTACACCGCCCCTTGGCCCCACCCCCGCCCCTGCCCGCCCCCCCAACAGCTGGACTCCGGCCAGGCGCCCCGCAGCGCGGTGGTCATCGTCATGGAGTACTGCGATGCGGGCTGCCTGGCGGACGCAATACGCAACGGCGTATTCAAAGAGAAGGTCAAAGGTGGGCTTGGCGGGGTTGAAGGAGGGCCCACGTTCGCCGGGTAAGTACCGGGGTCAGCCCCCGCACTACGGCTCCTGCGGCCGCCACCTCCGTGCCGTACCACGTACCGGATTGCTGCGTCCCGTGCGCCACACGTATCGACTGTACTGCTCCACTTGCCGTACATGTTGACGCGCAGCCGTACTCGCCTCCTGCTCTCGTACGTGGTTGCGGACCGGACTGCTGCGTCCCGTACGCCACGTGGCGCCGTGCTCTTGTACGTGGTCGTGCCGTACAAAGTGATGACATCTGCATGCCGTAAGGACCTGTGGCATGTACGGCACACCCATGCAGGCGGCTACGGCGTTCTGCAGCCGTGCTGGTCGCACATCTACCTGACGCTGCTGGAGGTGGCGCTGGCGCTGCGCTACCTGCACTCCATCAACCTGGTGCACAGGGACCTCAAGCCGCAGAACGTGCTGCTCAAAGTACGTGTGTGATAGAGTGTGTGTTAGCGTTTGAGTAGAGGTGCAGGACTGGGCGTGCGGGCATGCCTGCGCTCGGTCAATGTGGTGCACAGGGACCTCAAGCCGCAGAACGTCCTGCTCAAGGTACGCATGTGTGTGGTAGAATGTGTGTGCAAGGGCGGATGTATACCAGGGCGTATGCTGTGGGGCAGGTTCGGTCATGCGCTACCCAATTTACCGGTACACTGCGGGGACGCATCGCACGTGCCATGGATCTGGCGCAATCTGGCGCAATAATATCTGGTAGGTGTGGTCGGGACCAGAAAGGATCGTGTGGCCACACCACCTGGAATGTAACACAAAATGCCAAAAAAGTGCAGCACGTTTTCCTGTTCAGTATAAGAGGGCGGCTTGTGTGGCGCCAAGCTTTGCATATACCGCAAGGCCGCTAGAAACAGAACGCATGCGCCACCTATCTGACTGCCTTTCCGCCCGTTCCACACCCTCCCCCAGTCCTCCCCTTCGGACGTGCGCGGCTTCACCGCCATGCCGTTAGCTGACCCTCGCACCCTCCGTAACCTTCGTACTCTTCGCCCCATCAGTCATTCCCGCTCACATCCCACCGACTTGAGCTTTCCCCCCTCCCCAACCCTTCCCCGCTGCAGCCTTCACCTATGCCAAGTATGACTTTGCTTGCAACAGTTCGGTTTTGGCCTCCATCCTCTGCAACCCCTTGCAGTCGAACCCCTCGGACGTGCGCGGTTTCACGGCCAAGCTGTCCGACTTCGGCCTGGCCAAGCTAATGACAGAGGCGGACGTGCTGGCCGCCGCCGCCGCCACCAGCACCGCCATGCAGCGGCGGCGGCGGCGGTACAGCGGCACCGTCACACACGTGTCGCCCGAAGTGTTCAAGGGTGAGGGGGCAAAGAAGTTAGTAAGTAACACGATTCTTAAGTAGGGAGGGAGGGATAGGCCGTAGGACGATGTACGAAGTCCGCAATTGTCGAGGTCGATGAAGAGGCATACAAGAAGAACCAACCCAGCCCAACCCATTACCAGACGGCCGCGGGAGCGGAGCCGATGGGCTCCGCTGCTGCATGTCGGCTGCGCCGGCTTGTGGAGCTGCAAAGCTGAGAGGGAGGGAGGCGTGGGACCTGTGGCCTGTGCTGGATGGTAGTGGAGCTGTGGCCATGCCGTCTGTGTGTTGCTAGCTTGCTACCGGTGCTTGCGAATTCGAGGGCCAGCGGTGCTCGAGGGGCAGAAGGGGAGGCCGGAGGAGGATGGGGCCGAGGAGTGCATGGCACGGGCGAAGGCGATCTGAGTCTGAGGCACTGTCGCATTTGTGCTACCCATTTGCCGCCGGAGGAGGGGAGGACTTGGGAATTGACGGGGGTTGGGAGTACGTGTAAAGCGCGCGGACGTGGTGGAACAGAGGGGATGGAGCGGAATGGAAGGGAAGGCATACCGGTATGCGTGAGCTGTCGTCGTAACCCCCACTGCCACGCCTTATCGCCGTGCCCCCCTGGCCGTGCCGTCCGGCGCCTCCCCTCGCGCCTCAGGCTCCGCCAACCTGGTCGACGTCTCAGCAGACATCTATTCATTTGGTGAGTCATGCGATCGCGCCGCCCGAACCTGTGCGGTTCGCTGTCAGCGTTGTTCATTTGTTGCTCTCCATGCTCGTCGCATTCGCATTCGCCTCCCCGTGGCGGTCGTGCCTCTGCATTGCCGCACCGGCAGTGCACGCTACATACGCACCGTTTCATTGGTTGCGCGTCGCGTGCTACTGCTGCGCGCACCTGCAAGTACCCGCGAGCCAGAGGCGTGCAAGCTTGGGGTTTTTTCATTGCCCTGCAGTCCCATCCCCATGCCCTTTGCCGCTATCCTGTCCAGGAATAGTTACGTGGGAGGTCCCGATGGGCCAGATAATAATGAGGGGGGGAACAAGAAAGCAGTCAAGATAAGAATGAGGCGGGGGGCGTTATCTGATTGTCACGGACAAGCCCCGGCGGCCGCGCAAGTGCGCAGGTGACATTTCCCGTCACTACACCAGATGGTGAAATCCCAACCCGCACCCACGCATGCCCACCCACACGTTCACCTTCTCCTTCTCCCCTTCTCCCCCCCAGGCATCGTCATGTGGGAGGTGCTGACGGGCCAGCCGGTGTACATGGGCCTCAACAGCGACCAGATTATACAGCGGGTGCAGCAGGAAGGGCTCAGGTGGGCGGAGATTCGCAGTGAAACGCGTGGAAGCCGTAACAGCTGTCAAGGCACGCGCAGGCACAGGGTGTTTTGGGGCCGTTTTGTGTTACATTCCAGGTGTTGTGGCCACATGATAGGGTAGGGTGGGGTGCATGACAATGAACTGCACCTAGGAGATGGAGAACGGCGTACATTGGTTTTCCTGATGGGAAAGTATTTTTTTTGTTTTATATCGATTGTATAAATACACATAAATATATAACTTTTTAATCGGCCAGTACAGAACATGCACCACACGTGTGATTGCCGTGGAATGGCTGTTACCCCACACCCCGATCCCCCTTCCCCTGCAGGCCTACCTTCCCAGCCGACACACCCTCCGACTATAGCAACCTGGCCAACAGGTGGGGTAGGGGCCGTGGGTACGGGCAGGGGCCGAAAAGGGCAGGGGCAGGAATGGGCATGGGCATGGGCATAACCAATATGTACTGGGTCTGCCCTTGCTTCCAGCACTCTGCACCAGCAATGTGGGAGTGCCCATGCCGGCATGAGGGAATAGCAGCCGCGCGTGCTGACATTGAAGTCCGTTTATGAGGGCCCGTCGCCATGTGCCACGTGCCAGACGGCAGTCCTACATCTCGCCCGAGCGCGTCCCAGCCCATATCTCCGTTGCTCCATGACCCCGAACCACGCTCTCTTCCGCTCCGCCCATAAACACAACCCCGCCCTCTGCCGCCCTGCTCCCACGGCCCCCCGGCGCCTCCCTGTCCACAGGTGCTGGGACCCAGACCCCCGGCTGCGGCCCACGGCCGAGGAGCTGGTGCAGGTGCTGTCGCAGCTGTCGTCTCAAACCCGCTCCTGTGCCATCCTTGCCACACGCCGCCGCCTGTCCACCCTGTCCAACAAGGAGTTGCTGCGGAACGTGGCAAACGCAAACCTGGCGGCGGCGAACGCGGCGGGCGGCGCCGCCAACGTGCAGCTGAGTCCACACGTGCCGCACGTGCACGCGCAGGATCAGCAGCAGCAGCAGCTCCAGCACCAGCGCAGCGGCCAGGCGTGGCAGCAGGGTGGCTTTCCGCTGCACATATTGTAAGGGGGGTAGGGTGGTGCTGGGGTGCGGGCTATGTTTGGCGGCGGTGTGGGAGAATTGTGCGTGGGTACAGGTGGGTAGTTCGTACTGCGGTGGTAGGGCTTTAAACTTGTGCGCACGGTCTGCCGTACAGTTTGCTGCGTGATGGGGTGGTGCTGCGCGGGGGTTTTGAGCTAGGATTGTGGCTTGGGAGGATGGCATGGCTTCAACCATTGCGTTTTTCAAACGGTATCATGATATTGAGGGACTGGAGATGTATGAAGCTGGGAATTGCGCGTGAGAGGCAGATGGAGGGCGGGCACTGATGCTGCGGTCGATGGCAGGTCATGTTACGCGAGGTGCATGCTGCACGCCGCTTGTGTGGCTACCTGGGGTTCCGTATGTCGTGAAAGGTGGTGAGGGTTACTGGGGGCGACAGGGTACTGTGCGGTGAGAAAATGCAGATAACGAACGCGAAGAGGAAAAGGAAGGACCTGGAAAGAGCGCACGCACGGCCAACAAGTAACAGATGCGTAACGGTAGCAAGATGGAAACGACGACATGGCAAGCAGCAAAAAGTGGAACGCCGTGCCCTAAGCTCTGCGCAACGAAACCAGCGCATAAGTGTTGTGACATACGGTGTTGCTATGATGGGCGTTGCGGTGGTTGCTGTGCGTATCAGTGGTACAGCAGTTGGGCAGGGGAGGCAGGGGAGGGGAGCCTTGAGCCTCCGTCGTCGTCCGTGTGCACGTCTGTTGGCCTGGGCCGGTGTGGTGCGATGCTGCTGCTGAGCATCCAGTTCAGTGTATGGAAGGGTGCCTCATATTGGTGGCTGGCTGACCTAGGCTGTTGGATGGACCCTGGATGTCATAAGAATGACTGTCGCCACAAAATGGATGGACCTGCCGCATTCTTCAGATGTTTTCGTGAGGCAACGTCCCGTGCTGCCGCCGGCATGCGAGGGTTTGTGCTGGTGGTTGCTGGACGCTGACATGTTGGTTGCAAACACGGCGCGTCCGTACTTGGTGTGCCGTTGCCAGGGTGTACGGCTCGATGTGGGGCATGGTCCCTAGGCATGTGCACGTTCCTGATGGTCGAAAGTCGAAACGCCCAAGGCTGGGCAATCCGAAACACGTGCCTCATTCGGCATTTTACGGTACATTCCAGGTGGTGTGGCCACACGATCCTTTGTGGTCCCGACCGACCACACCTGTCAGGATTACGATCAAGCAGCGTTGCGTCGCTGCTGTACAGCAGCAAGGAAACGTCCAACCTGAGCAGGGCCTCATGCCCTCAGCCCTCCGACACTCATCAGTGGGCCGATACCGTAATGCTGGAACGCCATGCGAGCCTCAGCCCTGGCTCCAGCCCTCCAGGGCTCGTGAGTGAGCTGTTAGAAAGAGCTGGAGGGCCCAGGAGGGCCACTTTAAGGCGGCTGATGATGTGGAGGGCTTGCCATGCCGACTAGCTGGTCATGGGCTGACACGTGCGTTGGCTTTGAAGTGCCGAACGTTGACTGTCGCGTGCGGAGGAGTCTGGAGCAGCCGACCAGTCGTACGGCGCAGTTGCATTCAGGGCCCTCTCCTACGTGAGGTGCAAGCTTCAGTTGCCGTAAGTCGTAACCACGGCAGCATGCATTAGAAACAAACGGTTTGATGCGGCTGTACTCTGCGTCGCACAGGCATCATAGCTGCCGACTGGCAGCCCATACGAGCACGACAAGCGACAGTTCAGTCCAGCACACAACCATCCGTGGCGGTATAAGCACTTGTCAATGCTAAGAAGATGCCGACTGTGTAAATGGGAGTGCAATGCCCCAAACCGACCGGCTCTGCATAGGCAAATGATGCGTGCTCAACTAGCAAGCGCCGACTACCAGCAACCGGCCAGCCCCGGCGCTTGAGCCCGCGGAGCGCGGACCTACCCTGGCCCCGCAGGGACACCCCCCTCACACAGTCCGACCGTGTCACATGCTCGCCACCACCCCCAGCCTGCGTTCCGTAGACCTCCTAATGTACACCTGCACGGCATTGCAGCGCCACCTCCCGTGCGCCTTGATATCGTCCACGCCAAAGCCGGCGTTGGCTGCCGCGGTCGCCCCACCCCGCCTAAGGCTGTGCGAACCTATCCCCTGCAGCCCCACCTCCTGGGCCCACCCTTGAGCCTGCAAAGCCGAAATCACGCCCCGCAGGCGTTCACCAAACTCAGCATTTTACGGTGCTACAGGGGGCATGCATTAGCAGCACCACGAGGAAGCCACAGCTCGTCTGACTGTTTCACTCAACAGCTAATACGTGCTCACTTTAAAGTCGAGCTGGGGGCTCTGAGCAAGCTGTGCCCTTGAGGCTGCCCAGTCTAAGGCACTTGAGTACGGAGCCTTGTACGGAGGCGGGGTGCAACACCCCACCTTTCAGGAGCCTTTGGCTCCCAATACCGCCGGTATCGGCAAATCTTATGTTCACACCTATACACAGGCATGGTCCTTTCAAGCAGCTATCGGCCTGAGACTTGCGTGTTCGTGTTGGACGCCTGCGATGACCCTGGCGCAGAAGGTAGAGACTCGTGCGCAAGCAGCACAGTTCAACGTGTACACACTTAATGGTTGCAAGGCTGTAAGGAACGAATTACATGAGAAAGCGGTGTCCGCTTTGAACCTATCGCAGCGGGGAAGAATGTATCGCGGCTGGAGCTCATCAAGCAAAGCATCGGCATGTTTGCACAGATGAAGGTATGTTACGGTATTAGACCCATTCCTTGGAGCCGGCAGGGCGTCCTACAGCTTCTGCTCTGCGGAACAGGGACTGACCTTGACCCCCGGTCCTCCTCAGAGCCGGGTCAACCCAGCTCACAAGTACGGCCTGGCAGTCATTCGGGTAAGTTGGCGCAAGTCCCTCGAGCACATGGCACCTGCCAAAACAGCGTTTTGCCCTTCAAGCTCAAGAAAACAGCCAGAATGCTGCAACGTGCTGCAACCCTTGCACACTCCGCACACCCCACCCCACCGCACCTGTGCCCCCTCCACAACTCCACCCCCCTCTCAGGATGGTGTGACGTGGGAGGGACCCGGCCCCCACCTGCACCTCACCTCCTCCCCCGACGCCCTCATGGCCTCGCTGAGGGCCGTACAGCCGCAGGCTCCCGTACGGCAGGGACCGGGGCAGGGGCCGGGCTCTGCCCCCTGCCGGCCCTTTGATCTGGGGCAGCTGGTTGGGCTGCTAGGGCCCCTGGCGGTGGCGGAGGCGGCGGACGGGGCACGGGTGAGCAGGGGCTGGGTGAAGCCTGGGATGTGGAAGGCACCCTATTCTAGTTTGGGCGTTAGGGTTGCCTAGTCAGTGGCCTGATGCAGAAGGGGATGGCTAGGTAGGGGCAGTGGGGGACGGTGGTGGTGGTGGCAGGGGTGGGGGGCTTAGCAGATGCGACAGGCCTGGTGGTTGTGGTGTTACGGGTTGCGAAGGGGGAGGGGTGCAGGGCAGTTGAAGCTGTTGGGGGCGGCGAGCGAGGCACTGGTGGGTGCAGGCTGGGGCGCGTGCGCGCGTCGTGGCCTGAGGGTGGTAGAGTTGCTTGCGGAAAGGAGGGCCCGGAGTCTAGCGACAATGGGGGTAAAAAAAGGGTTGTGCTAAACGTGTGCAACCTTTCCCTGCCATACAGCTGCGCGTGGTCCTGTTCTACTGCCGCTCCACGGTGCTACCCACGTGGATCACACACAGGCGGGAGGGCCTGGCGGTGGACGTGGTGAGCTGGGGGCGGGCGGGGGCCTGGGAAAGAAGTTACTTCATAACACGAGGAAAGGGGAAAAGTTACCAGATCGAACGATACTGATACTGAAGCGCTGTGTGCGTGTGAGTGTGTGGGTGGGTGCGGGCCTGGTGGGCAGGAAAGGGGAGGTGGGGTAGGGGCCGTGGACGTGAGGGGCTGTGGATGTGCTTTCCACGTTCAGGACACACGCACGGGGGAAGGGCCTGGCGGTCGACGTGTTGAGCTTAGTGGAGGGGGTAGGGGGACGGGAACGGTAGGCAGAGGTGGGGGGAGGGCAATGGCCTTGGGGACGGGGCGGCGGTGGGGCGAGATCGGTAGGGGGAGAGGATTGTGCTGCGCGTGGTTGTGTGTGTGGGGGGGCGGCGGCCGGGCGGGCCTGGGAGCGGGGCGAGGTGGAAGTGGGGGTTGCGCAGGGGGCGGCCGAGGCGGCGCATGACAACGCTGTTTGGGCCTTAGTCGCAGGATTGAATGGTGGGTTCAGGGCCTGGGGTTGGACGGGATGAGGGGGAGCTGATTGGGCCAGTGGTGTGGGGTTTATTGGACAGGGGTACCCTCATGTTCGTGGTCCGCATGGTGCCACGTGGGCGTGTCGAATTTCTCAACCCACGCGGCGCCGGGTGCTGTCCACGTAGCCCACGCAGCCTGCGCCCTGTGCCAGCGGCCTTCTCGCACCTCACCACTCCTCGCCTCGCCTCCCCGCAACGCAACGGACAAACCCTCCTGCACCCCACGCCTGCACGCCCTGCAGCTGTTCGTGCACGACAAGGCGGCTGCAGCTGCAGCGGCGGCCGCCGCCGGCCCCCAGGGCTGCCCCTCTCCCCAGCACGTGTTCAACTGGCTGGAGGTGGGGCGTGGGAGGGGGAGGGGCAGGGCAACCCGACGTTCACTAATTTGGGCAACCCAACTTCCGCTAATATGTCGCTCCTTTGGAGCATGCTCGCAATTGGTTACTCTCTGGGCTCATTAGAAGAATAGAGAAGGGTACCCGGTCCCCATCGTTTGCCCCTTTGGGGCATGAGTGAACGCAGCCAGCAGGGATCGCTTCCAGCGGTGACCGCTTGACCCGCAGGAACCAGTGATGAGCTACGCGACAAATGCGACGGCGTGCGATGGCGTATTTTCGATTTCAAACGGCTCCGCTTTTTGGCCCGCAGGACCACGTTGAGGAGCTGTCGGGGCGTGCGGGCCACCACGCCTACATCATGGAGGCGGGCAGCCACCTGGTCAAGAAGGTGGTCAACCTGGTGGTAAGTGCAAGGCGCGTGTGGGTTAACACACACAAGCACCTCACCCGCGGGCACCCACAAGGTGTGGGTAACACACATTTGCAAGGCCCCAGGCGGGCAACCTGGTGGGTCGCATCACAGTCTACTCATGGCAGCAGCGCGTTCATCAAGCAGCCCGTACGCCCCCGGCGCTCGCTGCCCCGTCTCCGTCTCCAGCAGGACAACGCAATCACGAGCGCACGCGCTGTACTGACGCTTGCCGTACTGCCCTTGCTGCCGTACTGCCCTCGCTGCCGTACTGCCCTCGCTGCCGTACTGCAGGTGTGCCTCATTGCGCACCCCCGCCAGCGGCCGCCGCAGCGCGACCTGCGCACCGTGCCCCTGGACCTGGCAGCCATGCCCCCGCAGCCCACATCAGCTTCAACCTCCACAACCACCTCCACACCGTCTTCCACAGCTGCATCCTCCGCCCCAACCTCGGCCTCCACGCAAGCCGCACCCACGTCCGCCGCGCACGGCCCCCTACACAGCCAGCCATACCCCATGCAAACTGCCTCCCCGGTGGGCCCAGCAACGCAGGTGCCGGCAGCAGTTAATACACAACCACCGCTGCCGCGGCCGCCGCACACCGCGGCGCAGGTGGCATCGCTGATCGACATGCCCCCACCTGCGCCTATGCACACGTCCACAGCTGCCCCATACATGCCCCCGGCGGCCGTGCCGGTCGCGTACACCCTTGCAGGGCAGCAACAGCAGCAGCAGCAGCAGCAGCAACAGCATCACTACACCAACCCCCTCTTGTCTCAACCACAGCCGCACGGTGCACCTGCGCCGCCACCGGCAGCACCAGCACCAGCATCCGGTGTGTCCATGGGAGCAGGAGCAGCAGGAGCCACGCATGGTTTCGGTGCTGCGTACGGCACGGTGGTAGGCCAGGCGCACACAGGGGCACAACCGCAATCACAGCAGCAGCCCACAGCAGCACTAGCTCCTGGCGCTGCGGCACATGCAGCTTCAGGATACACCACAGCCCACACGGGACCGCCCCCGGGCAGCGCTCCTCACGCGGCCCCTGTTGCCTCCACAACCGCCGCCAACGACCTCGTGCATGGACTGTACGGCATGTCATTAGCGGGACGGGCGGCGCAACAGCAGCACGCGACGCAGGGGCAGGGGCTGCCGCAGGTGCACGGGCAGGGGCAGCAGCAGCAGTAGGGCCTGGTGGGGGTACGCGTGAATGCTGGGATGGCGGGATGGCGGCATGGCGGGGGCTTCTGCACGACGTGCATGTTGATGGCGCGGCTGTTGCGTACCTCAGGCGCTTGCTCATGACCGAGGGGCCAGTGGCGGGGTGCGTGTGGGTCAGGGGGCTGTGGTTGCAGAGGGCAGCTGAGAGGTGCAACGCGGAGGAGTGAATGTGGTTGGAGAAGGCAGGGGCGGTGGCTGTGGCGGCGCGGTGGACAGGACAGGGTTTCAGTGGGTGTGCGGAGGCTATGGGTGCGAAGGGGTGCGGCAACTTGGCAAGGGCCAGAGACGGCACTCAGTCCACGCACAGGTGCTGTGTGGATGGCACATGGCAGGTGGTGCTGCATTAGCTAGCTAGGGATTGAGGGGAAATTGCTGTCCGTACTTGACCACGGTTGGAACCAGCAGCAGTCAGACCGCGAACGACTGCAGTGCGTTGTGGGCCGTCAGGGGGTTGGTACCGTAGCAGGATTGGGGAGGGGAGGGCCCTGTTGGGGCGGAGCTTGGCTGTATGAATTGCCGGCGTTTTGCCTCCTGCCGTTGAAGGTTGCCCTACGGTCCTGGGCGAAAAGTCCTGACAAGGCCAGTTGGTGTACTGGAGCAGCGTGCATATCGTATTGGCCCCGCTGCACACCGGGCCTGGGGAGCTCTGCCCTGGGATCTGAGGGTGTCTACTGTTGCTGGGATGCTGCAAGCAGTGCTGCGCATTTGCAAAGTACAATTTTTGCAATGCGGGGTCAGGCTGGGTCAAGTTGGTTTGCGGGACTGCGTGGCCTGTATGGACACGTGTAAGGTTATCATGCCGAGCCGAGTCACGAACCTCCGTAACCTTGGTGCTGGACTGACGTCGTGCCTGGCTCTGATGCTGTGCGTTCGCGGCGCACAACAGCAATCGCATCGAGTCTGACGCTCTGCCGATATGCATCTGCGATACCATGTCCTGAACGCACACTGGGCCGAGGAATATGTCAGGCGAATATGTCAGGCAGCACCTCCGGAGTGGGTGTGGGTCGCAAGCGCGCTCAATGACACAACGGATACAAATATCATAACATGTCGTTCTCTACACCTCAGTACAAGAGCGCTCAAGCACGGGAATCTCAGGTGAGGCAGGTCGTTGCGCATGTAACCACTAACGAGCAAAACACAAAGCTTGTTGCTGTCCGAAATAAATTTAGAATGTATTTATTCTGCAACAATCATGCATCAGGTTCGCCCACGCTCAGCTCCCTCGCCCAACATCTAAATCAACCACCGTTAGGACGGCATCACTCAGTCAGGAACTGCACAGGCAGGACCGGCAACTACCTGTACTTGTGTAAGTGTTGCCATACAACTCATCTTCAATCCATACGCGACATGATAACTGTCTTCACACCCTAGAGGTTTCCCGCTGCTGCCATCCACTGCTGAGACAGCGCTCTTCACTGGCTAACTCCAGCCTACATGGTTGTCCTAGAGCAGCGTCGACGACACTGAACCATACCGAAAGCGCCACCGTACATTTGCGCGAAGTGTGCCAGGCACGTAGGCAGTAGGCCCACGATGTCCTGGGCTTGCAGCCGTCCTTCACTGGCCCATATCGCTGATTGTATAGCTTCACGGTAGCGCTTGGGATAGCCAAGCAGCGATGAGAGTGGTGCAAGCCGACCCGGCGAGCCACGATGGAGCCGTTGCCGAACGTGCAGCTGTCGATGGGGAAGTTGCTTCGGTTGCGGCATACCTGGAGGCGCACTGCTTACAACAAATCAATATATCTCGCCAGATGCAAGCGAGCCTGGAGATAATGTTGCAGCAGGTGCGTGAGCGTCCGGAGGCAACGAACAGCCTGCCAATTTCGCTGCCTGTAGCCGGACACTGACTGGACACTGGCTGGCTTCGCGGCATGCTTGCTGTCGCTAGTTTGTGCATGCCACTAGCGCTGACAAGGAAAGCGGCGCCGGCGCTCGCGCGTTAGGAAAGCGTGTTAGGACTGGGGCCGATTTACTAACGCCCTGCGATGACGCTTTCGCTCGTCACGTGCTGACACCTCAGCACGACCGTTCAGCTTCCGCCAGCAGTGCATATGCCTAGTGTCTGACGCCACCCGTCATCCCGTGCCGTAGCCTTTTAAAGCCAAGCATATCTTTGGTGCGTACGCCGTGCCGCAAGCAGTCTTCACGCTGCGTCCCAGGAGCCGTGCTCGTACGGCCAGACCAGACACCGCACCATATGCGCCAATGCATGTCACAGCGAAGGCGCCCACGCTGATCGCTCTCCCATGTTCGTCCGCTCTGCTGCTGCTTGCAGTCCAACGGCGTTCAAGCTGCCCTAGAGGCGGCCTTGAGGCGCCTGGACCATCAGCATTCGCAGCAGCAGGACCCACCGGACGATCAGCAGCAGCCCCAACCAGACGACAGCAGCAGCAGCAACCTGGGCAGGCAGGCAGGCCGGTCGGGAGGCAACGCTGCGGGCTGCAGTGCTGTCGCACTCACGAGCGACGCCAACGCTCCGCAATGCAAGCAGCAGCAGCAGCAGCAGCAGCAGCAGCAGCAGGCTTCCAACGGCACCCTCCAGGTGGTGCTGTCCCGTACAGACCTCGAGAAGGCTGGTGGTACGTCGGCATGCGGGTCACCAGTGCTGGCTGTGGGGCAGCCTACGGCTGCCGCCCCTCTGGCGCAGGATGTCTCCCCACCCGCCAAGCGCCAAAGAGCGCAGCAGCAGCAGCAGCAGCAAGACTTGCGAGGGGCTGCTGTCCCGCTGCAGCTACAGCAGCTGCTGCTTCTGCACCAACAGCAACAGCAGCAGCAACGGCAGCAGCAGCAACAGCACGCCCAGCAGCTGCTGTTGGCTAGACAGGTGGCTGCGGCGGCAGCCATCCGGCAGCAGCAACAGCAACAGCCCCTGCCTGCCTCGCACTCATTGGCGGGCGGTGTAGGGGACAAAACGCTGCTTCGCGGGGCTCCATCAGGGGGCGCCAAGGACTTCGAAATGGCGGACTTGTGTCCTGCTGAGCGCAGCCATCGCAGCGGCAGCAGCGGCAGCTCCGCGGGTCGGCGGCGGCGGGGCGGCGGCGGCGGCGGCGGTGGTGACGGGACCGAAAGCGGCTGCAGCAGTGGCACGGACGAGGCGCACGGCGGGCCGCCGGCGCTGCAGCTGCAGCAGCTGAGCCTGCTGCAGAAGACGGCGCAGCAGCAGCAGCAGCTGCGGGACATGCTGGCTTCTGTGCCGGTGCCCCTGAGTGTGCGTGAATCCCCAGCGCAGGTGCAGCGGCAACAGGGCGCGGGCAGCGGCGCTGGCGCTGGCGTGGCGGCGGCAGCAGCGACGGCGGCGGCGGCGCAGGGTCTGCTGTCACTCTCCTCAGAGCAACGGTCCGACGGAGGGGTCAGCGCGGAGCAGCCACGCACGCAGCAGCAGTCAGGGCAGCAGCAGCAGCAGCAGCCGTCCCAACAGCTTCCCGCTGTGCACCGGACCCTGTCGTTGCAGCAGCGGCCTGTCGTTGCCGTAGCCGGCGTGCAGGCCAAGGCCTCACAGCGTGCCAACGCCGGAACCGTCGCCCCGGTCCCCCTGCCACCGCCAGCCGCCGCCCTGCACACGTTGCTTTCGCGGGCTACTACCACGGTGGCGCCGGCCCTGGGTGTGCTCGGCAACACCACCGCCGCCGCAGCAGCAGCCCCTGCTGCAGTGGCGGCTGCGTCTGTGGCGGCAGCGGCCGCCGCCGCGGCGCACAAGCCCGCAGCCCCGGCAGCGCTCTCCGCGGCACAGCAGGTGGAGGTCCTGCTGCAGCAGCAGCGCGCACAGCACCAGCTGCAGCAGCTGCTTATCCTTCAGCTGCAGCAGCAGCAACAACAACAGCAGCTGCAGCAACAGACGCCCAAGCGCAAGCGCGCCCGCGCCTCTTCGCCGCCACCTGCCACCGCCGGCCTGCCGCTGGGGTCCGCTACCCTGTCGCAGCAGCTTCAGGCTCGCGCCGCCATACCAGCCAATCCGAGTACCAAGCCCAACGCCTCCGCCGCCACCCTCGCCAGCATCCTGCCCCTCTCTGCTCCAAACCAACGCCAACTGCCCACCGGCGCAGGGGCTGCCGCCAGTCCTACCGTCCTACCCGCCGCACCCCCTGGTCTGTGCTTGGGCAGCATTAGCAGTGCAGGCGTAACCGCCGGTGCAGCACCGCCGGCGCAGGGGTTTGGAGCACGCCACGGGGGCAGGGAGGGGGGTGCGGACCGCTCTGCACCCGCCGCCGCCGTTGTGGCTGCGGCCGCTCCTGCGCTCATGGGTGCAGGAAACGGCGCGACGGTGGATGCGGACGTGTTGCGCTCTGCCGGCGTGATGCAAGCCCTGCAGCAGACGTACATGGGGCTGGTGCAGCAGGGGAAGCAGGGGCAGAGGGGCCAGCGGGCGGGGCAGCAGAGGGCAGAAGGGGCGGACAACGGGGCTGCACCGACTGTGAACCAGCAGCAGCAGCAGCAGGACCTGCTGTTGCAGCAGTTGGTGGGCATGCAGCGTGCGCAGCAGGGGACGCAGCAGCAGCAGCAGCAGCAGCAGCACAATGACAGGGGTCCAGTAGAGCTCGCAGGCAACGACAGGGATGCGGGCGAGGGTGCGGGGCAAGGCCGGCAGGGCAGCGGCCGGCCAGTGGCTGGTGGTAGCCCGCAGCGGCAGCAGCAGCAGCAGCAGCAGCAGCAAGGTTCGGGAGGAGCCACCACCCACACGGTGCTGGTCAGCTGCGACTCGGGTGTGACGCGGGAAGTGCAGTTCCGCGTAATGCAGCTGCAGCACAGCCCGCCGGGCGCCCTCGGGGCGGAGCGTGCGGGTGCGGGTGGGGGTGCGGCTGCGGCAGGGCGAGCGGGTTGCAACGACAGCCCTGGTGCCGGAATGCATGACCGCAGCTCTAAGCAGCAGCAAGAACAGCAGCAGCAGCAGCAGCAGCAGCAGCAGGAGCATCAACCTCGGCCTGGCAGTAGCGGCCAGCGTGTTGGAGAGGGACCCGCACCGTCACCGTTAGGTCAGTTGGCGCCTTCCGCACTGCAGCAACAGCAGCAGGAGCAGGGGCAGCTGCTGGCTGTACGACAGGAGGAGCAGCAGCATGCACGACAGCAGCTGCTGCAGCTGCAGCAGCAGCAGGCGATTGTACGGCAGCAGTCCAGGGACGCCGCTTGGGCCCAGCACATGACCGAGGCGGCTGCCCCCAGGTTCGACCGGCAGTCGGGCACGGGCCTGCGGTACACGGCGGGTACGGCGGGCGGCGATGGTACGGCATCGAGGCAGCGGGAGCTTTTGGCGGCGCTGGCGCCTTGCTTTGAGCGGAGGTCGTGGGCTGGGGGCCAGGGGGCCAGTGTCTTGGGCGCGGGTGGCGAGGCGGGGCAGCGGGGGGATGCCAGGCAGCAGCAGCAGCGGCGGCAGCACCTGATCGGAGGGGTGCTCGACCTGGCTGCTGCCGCTAACGCTGCAGCGGTCGTGGCGGAGGGCAGCGGTGCAGGCGACGGCGAGTCTCCGTGGGGCGGCCTGGCGGCGCCGCCAGCGCGGCGGCAGCCCAGCGCGAGGCCGGAGGCTGCTGCTGCTGCTCCCGCCGGTAGCGGCGGTGCTAGCGGTGGTGACATGCCAAGGCCCGCGTCTAGAGGTGGGCCCTTTTCCGTCCAGGATGTGGCCGGCACATCGCCCTTCAGTAACCCCGTTGTGCAGCAGCGCGACTCGCCCCGCGTCCGTACGGTAAGCCAGCAGCAACTGTACGGCAGCAATGGCCGTACGACAGTTGGCGGGCGCCCGCCGCCATCGAGTACGTCGTCGGGATCGCTGGGGGCGGTCTTTGGCGGCGGCAGCCTGCCGTACTGCGAAGTGGGGCAGGCGAACGGGGAGAGGGGCGGGGGGAGTGGGGGAGGTGGCGGGACCGGGAGTGGGGCCGAGGGACGAGGGAGTGGTGGTGGGAGTGGCGGCGAGCAGCTGCCGGATGCGTGTGACCTGCTGCAGGCTGGTCGTGTATTAAGGCTGCAGGCGCAGCTGGTGATGGACTACACACAGCGGCAGCAGCCGCAAGAAGGGCATGGGCCGGGACCGGGGCATGGTGCTGTTGCCAGGCGGGGAGGCGGGCTGGCGGTGGCGCCGCCTCCGCCGCTTTTCCATCGGGAGTCCACGACATCGCCACAGCGGCAGCAGCAGCAGCAGCAGCTGTCGCTGCCTCAGCAGTCTTCCGGACTGAGCCTCTTCGGCGGTTTATCTGGCGGGTCCTTCGACCTGGACGTGGAGGCGGTGCTGCGGAGGGCCTCGGTGGGCTTTGCAGAAACGCGGAGGACAACGGATGAGCTGGGGAGCCTAGGGGGTGCGGGTGGGGGTGGCGGCGGCGGAGGAACAAACGGCGCGGGGCAGCAGCAGCAGCAGCAGCCGTCGCTGCTGTCTCTGCTGCAGGCTGTGAAGTCCACCAGTCTGTCGCTGTCATGCCTGCAGCGGGGCCGGAGCGGCAGCCTGTCCATCGGGTCTTAGCGGGCTAGCTATTGATGTTCTTTTGATGTCAGTCTTGTCGTCTGCATGCAGCGGAAGACTGGCTTTTAGTGTTGCCTGCACGCAGCGGAAGACTTGCTTATTCATTACAACATAGGGGCCCCGTGCGTCGTCCCTCTTCGCATGGAGGGCTCGGCCGTCCCCTGGGTCGCTGTGGTGCCCTGTGCTTTACTTGGCCTACGTACAGCTCTGACCATTATTGCCCACGTGTCATCAGCGGCTGCGAGGATGCCAACACTTCAAGGAGGGGTGATGGAAATGAGTTGCTTAGTAGTTGACGGGGGCGGGTCTGCCTGCTTGCACGCTGTAGCATGCGTGCGTATGCGTGGGTGCGATCGATGTCAGCAGGCCTTCTTGAAGCTGGTTTTGGGCGACGGGGGCCGGAGATAAAAAGAGCCCCACTTGCGAACATATCCACGGGCAGCACGCACGGTACAGATGCATTGTCTAAAGTACGCTGTCGTTGCCTTTTTAAATCCGGTTTGTTGTCCGCGCATCCTGATACATGCTCATGGTGGAGGGCGTCGCATGGCTGCGCATCAAAGTACGTAGCGTATGGGCACCGTGCGTTGTGCACAGGAATGGCATCGAGGAGTTGCTTTGGGGGGTAGTTGTTGCGCACGCAGTTCAGCTTTTGCCGGTACCTGGTTTACTGGTGTAGTGACGCAGTTCGTTGTAGGATACGTCGGTGTCAAGTGTACAGGGCTGAGCTTCGTGAAGTGGTGTTAGTGGCTTGTGCGGTCACGATGGATTCGTTGGTGGGTTACCGTAGTATGACCGGATGCGCTGCAGCAACCGGTGGGCATTGTGCGTTGGTTGGCAGCTTGGCACACACCGTTGGGTAGCATGTGGCTGATGCAAGTATGTGCTGTGGGTGGGACGGCAAGTAAGACGCTCGAGCGGCTAGGTGCACAACATGCACCAGGGCTACACGGTAGGACACGATTTCATGGTACTGCTGTATTAATGGGGCGTTACGATGCGCTGAACTGGCAAGTAACCCACCTGCGAACACCGCTCTGCATCCCCGTCGCGAGCATTGCTGCATTCTTGAGTTAGTGTGCCATTTTTCATTACCAGACGCATGGCAATTGACCAATGGCGGGCAGCTGTTGGAACAGTGTTGACTGCTGATGACGTGGCGACAGCTGTGTCGCACGATTGCTCAATCGAGTAGTGTCGTGCGGTGCATGCATGTAACCGTCCTGCGCTCAGTTGGTGTACGGTTTGTTTGCACGCGAGTTTGACCAACCGTGCAAGTTGCAACAGCAGTCAGGGCGGGGCAGTGGATCTGCCGGAGACCAGCAGAGCGTAGCCAGACCGCCCACGCTAGATCTTGGACAGCCGTGCGCGCCCGCCCTTCCCAGCGCGTTCCTTGCAGTGCCGTGCCATCTCGATCAACGGCATCACAGCAAAGAACAACGAGACGCTAAAGGGGCATCATACTACCGCAGACGCGCAGAGCGGCCGTAGGGGCCCCTTCAAAGCAATCCTTTCGGCCCGGAGGGTAACTAAAAGCGGGAGCAGGCGGGAGACATGGCGCATTCTGCATTTGGCATTTTGTTTGACATTCCAGGTGGTGTGGCCGCTGTGGCGGTGCAGGTACTTTGTTGCACAACAAATTGCATCCAATTGACATGCTTATGTGTTTCTGCCAAGAATGCTCAGCACAGGGTGGCATTATTCGACCGGCCTCCTGATCCGAGTAGCCAACCCAGAGCCAACCATTTGCGGCCGCGCCACACCTGCGATCTGACCACCTCAACAGTGACCATTCGGTACAGCTAGGTGCGGTACGGCAATGTACATAGGCGACGGGCCATGCCTCCGTACCGTACCGTACATGCCTGCAACGACGCACGGAGGCTCTAAGGCCGGCAAATCAATAGCACGCACGACGTCTACTTTGGGCCTCAAATGTACGGCAGCTGCATCAGTACAGCAGGCAGCAGCAGCGCCACCGCTCCGGCCTTTGCCTCGTCTCCTCCATGCAAGGTGCGCACTCCACACAGACAGGGCAAATGGCACACCTTGTGAACGCCAACAGGGCCAACTCCATTCAGCAACCTGCTGACCCGCACCTGCATCCTCCTAGCACACCTGCATATCCCAACACACCTGCACACACCAACGCCACCTGCTGGCCAACTGATGGGGCTTCCGACCAGCCCACGTCAGACACGCCTAGCCCCCAAACAGCCGCTGTACCGTACATGACGCGATAACGGTTGGCGAAACCGCCACCCTGTTCCTGCCGAACCGTGCGGGCGCATACCGCACAGCGCACATGCTGCGCCTGTGCCCGGCCAGCCTCGTCCGGGACGAGTGGTCCCACGTGCCACGTGTTCGCACAAGCGACAGCCCGCGCTCCCATGCAACGGCCATACATGCAGCCTTGAGACAAACTCCCGGCTTCTCGTTCGGCGTTCTTCACCGCCCCCGCGCCACACACATCTGCAGGTCGCGGCTCCAGCCAGCGCTATACACGCTCAGCCCACACGCACACACTCGGGGCTTCGAACCCGACCCCGCCCCCATCTCGTTTCTGGATGGCCTCTCCTTTTAAGGTAGCCGCCCCTTTGCCGTACGCCAAAAGAAGGATGGGCTCCTGCCAGCCTTCGTTCATTTGCCCTCCCCTTTTTTCATGGCTCAGTGAAAATGGCCGTCTCCATCACCCCGTGCGACTGGTTGATCTCCTGCAGCAGCAACAGCAGCAGCAGCAGCAGCAACGGAAGAGCAACATGTATATGGCACGTTGCAAAACAGCAGGGATGAGGATGTAAAGCAGCAGCGGCATGTCGAGGAGGCAAATGAGCACGTGCGCTCATGCGCCTGCACGAGCGGAGCGGGCACCATTCGCGACGACCCACGCCACAGACCACATCGCGGTCCCTTGCGTGCCGCACCTGGCTGTGTGTGCACCAACCAGCACCAGCTCATCCATTCATCAACTCATCCATCCATTCATGCAGCTGAGCAGCCCGACCAGGTACTAGGTACCAGCGATCAAACCCTACACAATACGCACGCACGCAGCTGCGCGCACAGGAAAGCACCCACTGCTCACGCCACAAGGGTGCCCAAGCCACCTGTCAGCCTGAATCCTCTCCCCCACCCGCCAGCCCGCCCGCCCGTCCGCATGCGCGCGCCACGCGCTCTGCGCCGTCCCGCTCGCCCTGCACCATTTGCCGTACATGCCGTACACGCCGTACACCGCCCACCTGCAGGATGGCGGGCGCCGGCTCGCTGTCGATGCCGATGGCCATCAGCGCCTCCTCGTTGCGGGAGGTGCGGGACACGGTCATGAAGCTGATGTTGATCTGCACGTTGAAGGGGGCGTGTGTATTAAGGGGCATGTGTGATAAAGGGTCCCGGTAACAAGTCTCAAGCCCGCCGCCTTGTCATGGGGTATAAAGGACGATTGTATAGCTGATGTTAATCTGCATGGTGGCGTATGTGACAAGGTGCATGTGTATTGAGGGGTTCCGGGTAGTAAGCGCTTCGTGCATGGGCCGTGAGCGTCTCCCCGCTTAAGGAGGTGCGGGTCACGTCTCAAACGCTGGTGTACTCATGGGGTGGTATGGGATGGGGTAGCACGCGCACGATGCGTAGATTGTACAGACATGCACTTTACAGGTGTAACCCTAACCTTAACACACATGCAGCCCGCCTAGTCCTTGGCCTGCACGGAGCACATGTGGGCCACGAGGTGCCTGGTCCTGGCACACCACCATTCCAGGCCCCCGCCTGCTGTTAACACACACACACACACACCCTGTTAACCCACATCCCGCCAACCCACCTTGTCCCTGTTCCACACACCCTGTTAACCCACCTTGTCCCTGTTCCACACACCCTGTTAACCCACCTTGTCCCTGTTCCACACACCCTGTTAACCCACCTTGTCCCTGTTCCACACACCCTGTTAACCCACCTTGTCCCTGTTCCACACACCCTGTTAACCCATATACTGTTAACCCACCTGGTCCTTGGCCAGAAGGGAGCCCACGCGGCCCACCACACCGGGCACGTCCCGCTGCCGTACCAGCAGGATGTAGCCCTGAACGAGGAGAGGAGTCGATTAGGAGCGGTAGGGGAAGGTAGGAGGGCAAGGCACAAGTCGATGCGGCGTAGCTAACCCACACATCAGCACTTGCGACCATACTTTTCATGCACACCACCCCACCACAACTCCCACTTGCGCCGCCAGGTCTGCTAGGGAGATGCCTATTCTGCTACGTAGTACAGCTAACCCACACACAGCACCTACGGCCACACACAAGCCCACATGCGACGTGCTTCCAGCTTGTAGCTTATCCCTGCCTTGTCGTAGGCAATCGTGTCGCTGCAACCGCACACAAGACCACACCACTCCCCTCACGCCAGGTCCACGTCAAAGGTGCCTATCTTGGTGATGTGCGGCAAGCCGCCCAACACCCGCCCCTGCCCATGAATGCGGCCACGCCCTTTATACACACAGCTAATACACATGCCCACCTGCGCGGCCAGGTCCACGTCGAAGGTGCCTATCTTGGTGATGTGCGGCAGGCCGCCCGACACACGGCCCTCCACGTGGATGCGGCCGCCGCGGTCCAGCGCGGCGGAGAAGCGGGCGGCGGGGGCGTCCAGGGACACGGCCATGGTGCTCAGCACCTGGGGGGCGAGTGGGCGTGGGTTAGGTGTGTATTAGGTGGCGCGGCTGCGCACTAATGACACGGCAATGGTGCTTAGCACCTACAGGGGAGGGGGCAGGTTGCCGGTTTGGCGCTCTGCGCTGTCCGGAAACCCACCAGTCTTCTGCCCTCCTAGTGACGGCGCCTCGCGTCCCTGCGAGCCCTTCTGGCGCTGCCGTCCCACGCTGCCACGTGCCACGTCCCACGTGTGACGTGCCCTCCACACCACACTTGCCACAACATATCGCCCCGCACAGCACCTGCCGCGTCCCACTTGTCGCGTGTTGCCGTACGCGTGCGCCCCTGCCCACCACTGCACCCCCCTGGACACGTACTGTAGCCAGTCCGCCACGTGCCACCCTACTTGCCACCCACCACCACGCCACGTGTCGTCGCGCCCTGTGCACACCCCACCCACCACCCCACCCCACCCCAGCGCATCCCGTTGCTGCCCCGTTGCTGCCCACTGACCCATTGCGCCAGGCCGCCCACAGCCACTTGCAGCTGGTGTGCCTGCAACACGGCACCTGGGCCCCGGTCCCGGAAGGCACCGAATCGGGACCGCAGCCTCCGCGCACACACTGCACAGTGGCGGTACAGCAGGGCGTCGGCTGGGAGCGCCTGCGGGAGCTGGTACCTGGTGCCCCCCACCTTCACGCAGCGCCCGCAGGTGCTCCCAGCCCACGCCCTGCTGTACAGCCACCGTGCGGTGTGCGCACAAAAGCTGAAGTCCCGGTGCCTCCCCGGACGGCATACACACACGTCCGCAAGAAACCTACCACCTGCTGCTATTACTTACGACACTACTACCCGCTTTATATGGTATGCTACTTAGTCCCCCCAACGGCATTGCCACACACATACACAAGATCCGCACGGCACGTGTGAGCGCGCACCTCGTTGCTCACGGAGCTGGTCTGCACCTTGACCTCCGTGATCTTGAGGCCCCTGTTCTTGGCCAGCAGGTCGGCGTTGACCAGGTTGACCGTGGAGGTGGTGGTGCCCTCCAGCAGCCCCTTGATCACCATGGCGCGCAGCAGTCGGGTGTCAAGGTCGTCGCCCCTGTTGTGGGGTGTGTGGGTTAAGGGGCATGTGTATTAGCTAGTACACGTGATCCACAGAGTGTGGTGGTGCCCACAAGCAGCCTCCCCAACCCACCTTGGCGAAATGTGCGTGATGCTGCCCAAAGGTGCATGTGTGTTAACGGCTGTACTAGGGTGCAGCGCACATGGCTGCGCTGCTGCCCCACCTTGGCGAGGTGTACGTGATGCTGACTCCGCTGTAGCCCCTGTCGCGCACCAGCTCCACCGCGGCACGGCCCAGGGACTGTGCCAGCGCGATGTAGGGCTGCAGCTCCTTAAGCGCCTCGGGGGACACCTGCATGTGTATTAACGTGTGTATTAGTGTCAGTGCGCAAACCGCGCAGTGCAACAATCCAGTGGACCCGCATACACGGCAAATGGTACACACGCCCTGCTCGTTAAACCACCATAGGCGGGATTGAGGGCGTTATCGCGCACCTTGCCCGCCGCGCATGTAACAACAACTTAACCCACGCCCCGCCAATACACACACGACACGCCCTGCTGGTCAACTCACCATGGGCGCGTTGACGGCGTTGCTGCTCAGCTTGCCCGCCAGCGCCTCCACCACCGCCTCCACCACCTCAATGGCCACCCCCTCCTGCGCCTCAGTGGTGGAGGCGCCAAGGTGGGGCGTCACGATGACGTCCGGGCGGCCGATCAGCGGGTGGCCTGCAGCAGGTGCATGGGTGCACGAGTGGGGTGTGTATTAGCGCACAGGCGGTAGTGGCTAGTGGGGAAGCCAGGTGGGGCGTCACGATGACGTCCGGGCGACCGATCAGCGGGTGGCCTGCAGCAGGTGCGCGGGTGCACGGGCGTGGGGTGTGTATTAGCGCACAGGCGGTAGTGGCTAGTGGGGAAGCCAGGTGGGGCGTAACCACGGTGTGGGTGGACGGTGTGGGTGAGTATCAGCGCTCGAGCAGCCAACAGTTCATACCAGCGTATGCTGAACCCTTGGCCGCCGCCCGCCCGTTCGCCCATCCCCGCCCACCCTCAAAGGCGGGCGGCTCGTCAGCGAAAACGTCCAGCGCTGCGCCCGCCACACGCCCGGCGTCCAGGGCACGTGCCAGCGCCGCCTCGCTGATCACGCCGCCACGCGCCACGTTGATGATGCGCGAGCCGGGCTTGATCTTGGCGAAGGACGCGTCGGAGAACAGGTCCTGTTGCATTTAGAACTCAGCAATCAGCAGTTTGCACGAGTTGCCATTCAAGCAGACATTGTGTAGCAGGAGCGTGGCAAAGGGAGACGTCGGAGGACAGGTCCTGGAAAGGGTGAAGGGTGGTTAAGAAGGGGATCATAGGGCCCGAGGAGCCGTACTGGTGCCGTTCTTCGGCTACCTAACTTCACACGGTTGTGTGATGTCCAGCAAAAAATCCGACCTGGGACCCCACAAGACGGTTGAGCAGGATCAAAAAATAGTATCCACAGCTGCGCACCGCGTGCCGCAGCAACACTGGTGTCGCACACCCCACACACGAAAGATCAAAGAACTCCAACACACAGCTAGTACACATGCCCCTCCCACCTTGGTGCCCGGCGTGAGCGGCATGTGCAGCGAGTGGAAGTCCCCAGGGCCAGCGCCTCGTCAAGGGACACCAGGGGCACCTGCAGGGCAGCCGCCTTCTCCTGTGGAGAGGGGGTGGCGGCGCGTTTAAAGAAAAGGCTGCTCAATCGGTTACCGTAGTTGAGGCGTGTGTTGGCGTGCAGGATATGACCCTGGAGTGGGATGAGGATGTGACGTCGTGCTCAGTCTTCGGGGCATCTGCATGGCCGCCTCCTCCTCCTGGGGGTTTGGGGGCGCGCGTAAAGCGCGAGGGAACCGTGTGAGGCGTCAGGAAAGCACAGAAACGCTGGTACCTGCGCCTGTGGGGTGGGGGTGCAACGGGGGAGCGTGGTTCGAGAGCGGTGTGTGCGGAGCTGGGGGGCGGAGAGCACAGCGACGTCTCGAAAGTGTTACGAATGCAGTTGCGGGGTCACAGTAGCATAATTGAAAACATGTACTGGTTACAAAGGAAGCAATAAGGAGCGAGTCTAGATACTGTTACTGTTACTGTTACTGTTACATAGCTTGAGCGGTGCAGCCCACAGCCAGCGGTATGCCCCATGAGCAGTGTGGCTCCGAGACCGTCAGCAGGAGTAGACAAGGAGGAGTGCACCTGGCCTAACGCCCGTGGGATAATATCCCAGCCCGGGTCTCACTGATGCGAAACAACAGCCCTGCCAGACTGGTCTGGTCCTCAACCGCCATCACAGCACAGATCCCCTGGTCGTAAGGCAAATGAACAGTAGCACGGGCACTGGCATACGCAGGGCAGTGGATAAGCACGTGCTCTTCGTCCTCGACAGCACCACCGTTGCATGCGAGACACAGCCTTTCAGAGCGGGCCAAACGCCTGCCCCTTTGGACAGCTCTATTTGCAGATAGCGGCCATGAACAGAGCCTAAACGACAGCAACTTCACTTGGTGCGCGCGCGAAATGAACACTCTGGCGTGCTTAGGCCACATGACTGGTGACGAGCATCGAGGCATGCTCGGAAGCGTGTGCCCTACATGTTACAGTTACAGTTACAGACCCCAAGAGGGGCACGTCCGGAGAGCCAGGGGGCCATAAGGACGAGTAGTGCAAAATAATAGCTAGCGTGCAGGGGCGGCGGGGCTTATATATGGCCAAGCCCTGCATGTACTACTGGGCAAGTAAGGGCCGGCAGGGGAGGTAGGGCGCGATGGGTGTAGCAGGATGCGTTGAAAGGGATTACGGCGCATGTGTACAGTGCAAAGCTCAGGGGACTAGACCGAGATGGCATGTGCGGTTTCCAGGTCGCGACGCGTGTGCAACACCGTCTCTTTCCTGTAAACCTTTCCACAGAAAAAAAACACAGCGACGGTTTGCCGAGCAAGCAAGCAAGCCCAAGCCGGGCAGCGTGCTACATGCACTCCGGTACTTGTGCTCGTGTCCCGTAATGCCGTACGCTGCCGTACAGAGACAGGCCTCTTGCCGTACACATGTCGGAGCGTACCTGCGATGCGTACGGGTCGTAGGCGATGACGGTCATGCCCAGGCCCTTGGCGCGGCGGGCCACCTCCGACCCCACCTGCGGGTACAGTTGACAGGTACAGGTGCAGGCTGAGTAGGGCGCGCCCGGAGGGCCAGGGGCCATAAGGACGATCGATGAAGTTGATAAGTAGGGACCTCGGTCGGGGACTCACGAGTGCTACCTGCAGCCGCATAGCGAATAGGCGCTGTTGTTGTTGGAGCGAAGGCGCTGGGCTGCAGGTGGGGCTTGGCTAAGAAGGAAGCCTAGCAAATTGGACGGGCGGGCTGCTTCTCCCGCCCTGCCACCTACTGCCCCGTCCCGCCCCACCGCCCCTCATTCAGCCACCCCACTACCTCTCTTTACCCGTAAACCTCCCCCCATCGAGCCATCGTCCTTGCCTCCACGCCGGACGCAGCCAGCGCCTTGTCCACCAAGCATCCCTCGCTCGCGCATTGTCCCTGTCCGCCCTTACCCCTCCGCATGCCCACACATGCCGATCCCTTCGCGCGGCCCCCAGGCCTCAGCCCCGCACACACTTCCGAACGATGTCATGCTCGGCCAGTGTCTTACCCTCCACGCCCTCTTCACCCCCGTGCCAACCCACCCCGCACTTCTGCACGTCCCCCTCTCCCCTGCCTTCCCCTTTCCAGCCCCTCACCTTGCTGAGGCCTTCCACCGCCAGTGTCTTAGCTACCTGGCTATGCTGTATTTCAGACAACTAGTGCACCAAAGGTTCATAGCAGCCTTACGCACCACGCTCCTTGTGGCTCTTTCCTGCAATCCCTGTCTGCCCTTCACCTCCGACCACACCCGCACTCTCCTCCTCCTCATGCCCACACCACCTGGAGTGTAACACAAAATGTGAAATGTCAAACGTGTCCGCGCCCACCTTTCCGAAGCCGTACACCGCCAGCGTCATGCCCACCACGCCCGCCTCGCCCTCTGGCTAACCCAATCCACACCACTCTATTGCCTCCTCCTCTTCCCTGCCTGCCCCTCCACCGCGCTCACCTTCCCAAAGCCGTACACTGCCAGTGTCTTGCCCACCATGCTGGTCCCCACGTAGGAGGTGCGATCCCACTTGGCACCCTTCATGGACGCGTCGGCCTGGGGGCAGCAGAACGCACGGCACCAAGCAAGCACAACGAGTACCATCAAAGAACATTGTTGTTTGCCAGCTCTTGTTGATGACGCAGGGCCTTCCATAGCAGCGCGATTCCAGGTCTCTGTGTTAGCGCTCGCAACCGCCCAGCTGCGGCACGTGTTTCGACTGGGCGCACAGCAACTAACTCTCCGGTTGCTCCCTAAGACACATGCGTGCCTTAACCCACGCACCCGCACACACCTGCGGCACGTATCTGGCCAGGGCGCACAGCAGCGCGATGCCGTGCTCCGCAGCCGCCACCGTGTTGGCCGTGGGGGCGTTGACCACCAGGCAGCCGTGCTGGGGAAAGGTTGAGGGCAGCAATGAACTGCCAAATAAATAATTCAATTAATCAGTAAGTGCGTCGATCACTGATTCAACTAGTGCATCACTGTCCGAACCAGTGGTGAGGCGTTGGGGCCGTTGACCACCACGCAGGCAGTCGTGCTGGGAGGGAGTGCGGTAGTTGGGTGGGAGGGCCAACGGGTTGGAGGCTGAAAAAGCCATGCTTGCTATCATTGCCAGAGGAAGACGGTGGGGGTTTTCATCAGCAGGCAGCCACTCCCTTAACCACCCCCACCCCCAGCCCCAGCCGCCTCCGTTGCCGCCGCCACGTCCACGTTGTCCACTGCCCACTGGAGCACACAGCCCCCCGACACGCTAATACACCCTTTGCTAATACACGTGCCGCACCACGCCCACCTCGGTCGCCGCCGCCAGGTCCACGTTGTCCACGCCCACGCCCGCGCGCCCCACCACCCGCAGCCGCCCCTTGGCCGCCTCGAACACGGCACGTGTCACCTTGGGGCGGATGGCAACAGCGATGGGCAAAGATGCTGGAACAAAGACGGCAACATCCATCATGCATCTTTAAGCCTCCAAACCCTGACAGCCGTACCCGCACATGTCTTTTGAAACGGTGCGGCCCGCTACGTGACTGGGGTACCCGCTGTCCCGCTGTCCCACCCCCACCAACAGCCATGCAAAAAAAAACCAACCCAACAACCCAAGGGCGTGGAACAGCAGTGCGCGGTGCGGCCGCGTGCATCGTGCATCGTGCATGCCCCTCAGCTGAGGACGCACACACATTGTGGTTGCCCCGCCGCAACGGCCCACAGGACCCACATCCCAGTGACAGTCCACGCCCCTCAACACCCAACATCCCTGGGCACTACGTGGTTAATACCCCGTACCTTGGTGCCGCTGCGCACGATGAGCGCGTCGGTAGTGGACACCTTGGCACACAGCTCCTGAGGGGGTGCGGGAAGGGGGAGGGATTGATCCTGTATGCCGGTATGAGAACTGCGGGGAAGAGGGGGTTAAGGAGCAGAGGAGGGGACATGGGTCGGGACTTGGCGGGATGACGGCATGGGCGTGAGGCCTGCAAGCAGCCGCCTCTTGCACTAGGAATATTAAGATGTGTTGCGGATGTAGATGTGTTTGTGGTGGTTGTGGTGGACACGTTGGTCCTGTGGGCGATTGCGGCGGCTCGATGCGGAAACGTTAGGTGTCAGGGCACGGGCCCTGCATATGTTACACATGCCTGTTGCAAGAACTGTTGCAAACGTCCTTGGCTTCGCATTTGCAACATGATGAGGTTTATACTGCTGTAAGTGCGAAAGGCATTGGGTACAGGGCAGGAGGGTGCAGGCGCGAGGGCAAAGCTCGGGATTGTTTCAAGGTTTGAAGGGTGAAGGGCAGAAGCTTCACCAGGGCGGGATCAGGCACCGGCGCCGACATGCTAGAGAAGACGTGTGCAAAGCCCATATCACCTCTGGTTTCATGTTGTAAGCGGTCTCAACCAGGCACGTTTGCTTGAGGAGGTCAATGCCTGCGGGGAGATGAAACGACACGTGTCGGCGACAGGGCGTTTGGAGGGCCGCGAACAGGATGCACCAGTCTCACAGAAGTCAATTTCCAAATGCGTGCTTGAGGTACCACTTTAGGAGAACAGCTTTGCACCGGCTTGAAAAGGCTCTGTTCGCGAAAGGCTTGTCCATGGAAAAGTGCATACCTGCTGAGCCAAGCTTTTCCGCCACAAGGACCGTTGGTTTTGCAGTTCCAGATACAACTGCGTAACGGGAAATAAGGTCAAATGTGAGAGTCGCGGTCATCCTGCCTCCCGACAGCGGAAGCAACACCCATTCAACACCCTTCGCCTTCACGCCCAGCTGTCTCCGCGCGACTCACCCGCAACGGGGCGGACGCATCTAGCACGTCCATGTCGTACGACGGCGTGGGGCCGCGCCTAAATGGCATGCGCAAGAAGAGGAACAGGTGCAGTGCCGGTTACGATCGGCACAGCCAGGCTGCCGGGCGGCCACGCCACCTCGACTGGCTATTTTAGCGTATATGCAATTCTGCTTGGTTCATACTAGCATAGTGGGGCTTCTGCCCGCCGCTGTATGTCAAGCGCCAACCTGCAGGCGATGGTTCAGCGCCGTCGCGTGCATTGCTACTCCAAGGCGATAGGAGGAAATGTACTCTGAACTGCTGTGGCCTTCCGGTCGATTAGGGCCTTAACCTGCGAGGTGCCGACAGTGAGGGCGGCAGACCATGTCGGAAGGCCTGGGTAATTCGGTTGTCGGGATGAGGCCGTGACCTCGACGTACCAACAGGCGCTTCAGGTAGTCTATGCAGACGCTTGTTCGGGAGATCTTTGCCTTCGCCATGCGCAATGGCGCTTTCAGCTCTAGCAAGTGCCAGGGTCTCCCCTGCCCGACAACCTAAGCTCCTGCCCTAGCCTGCGCAGGTCCCTTACGGCGATGTTTGTCCTGCCTGATTCCCAGTGATATCAGCAAGGATCGTCGTTCATACCCAGTCAACGATGTGTTGAGGGTCATACTAGCACCAGCCGCCTAGTCCCGTGCTCCCGTCTCTCCGGCGGAACCCTCCCAGGTCCCCAACCGCCAACGCACGGCGCGTGGCAAGCACAGCACGTGGCGGCCGAAATCTCTGTCAACTCTTGTTGCCGTCCGTACTATTTTTCTTTTATTACTAGTGATTACACGCGCTTACACAGCTTACTTTGAAGGTTTTGCAGAAGGCGCTGGCCTTCACGCTTATCGGGTTTGTCGCAGTTACAGTGCGTGCAAGAATGACCTGGGCGCCGACAACATTAAATACTATACAAACTCCATAGCATGACTGTAATGGCATAGCTGTACGCCCCAAACCGGTGCTTGTCGTCAACGGGCTTCACGCACCCAGCCTCTGCTCCTCCGTGCCACATCCACCGAGGCCAAACCGCTCCTCTGCTCTCCCTCCTGATCTCCTTTGCCCACGCCCCTTCCACCGCGCCCTGCATCACAGCCCCTCACCATGGAACTGGCCCAGCTGATCATAAAGGAAGCCGCCGAGCAGTTGGAGAAGGACTGGTCGGAGAACGCCGTGCTGGTGGAGGTGGTCGTCTCATCCGTGCAGGGCCGGCTCGGAGGCCGCCTGTCTGCCGACCATACCCTCACCCTCGAGGTGCTACCGGCACCCGACCCAGCGCACCTCCTCATCCGCATCAAGACGCTTACGCTCAAAGTACCCAGGGCACCCGCAAAGCCCGGGAGTCTGAACACTGTGGCGGTGCAGCTGTCGAACATGATCCAGGCCAGCGGGGCGGTCAAGGCGCGGCATGACACGGAGGTGCAGGGCACGTTGACGGTCAGCCGGAAGGGGGTGCAGGTGTTCAGGGAGTACCTGGCGACGTATGGGGACGTGGAGAGGAGCCTGGACCGACACCTATGCCTGCTGAGCTTCCTGGTGTGAGGCGGGTGCGGGTCAAGGGGGGCTGTGGGGCTGCGTACGGCATGGCAAGTGCCGTACGGCCTGACCGGCATGGTCGGGTGACTAAGCATGGCGTAGGGGTGTTGATCGAGGGACAGCCGTGCAACGTGCAAGCAACCCGCACACGGTGAGGGGACTGGGGCATTGGGGATTGGCAGGGTGTAGGTGTGTGTTGTGCTGGGTTGGGTGTGCAAGGCTACGGCAGCACTGAGCAAAGACCGCAATCGGGTGACTCAAATGAGTACGGTGCGCACTGGCGGAATTGACTGCAGCACGGTAGGGGTTGCATCTGAGTTTGACTGGACGCGAGGCGGCTCGCGTGTACAACGCAAAATCAGGCTGTTCTGGTGCATGTGACTGGTGGAGGCACCTCACTGTGGCATTCGAACTCATGCAGTGAATGCTTGTGCGAAAGCGGGTGCTTTGGCAACTCAAGAGGAGAACTCTAACGGTACACTGTGTCCGGCAGGGTCTGCGGAGTGACCCTATGTGTCTTATGGCTTGGCTGGGTTTACAGAACTGCTCATTGGCGTTGAGGTGCGTGTGTAGCCCTCGAGCCCTTGTGCCCCGCACTGAAAGCATTTGAAAGATGGTGTGATGGGGAATTTGAAGCTTGGCTGGCGGCAGCCGACGGGTTGCGCATTGGAACACTGCATGTCGTGCGTTGAGCGTGACCGCACTTTCCCAAGTGGGCACCTGTGCTTAGGTGCCCCGCTGTGTGAGCGTGGGGTGCTAGATCAGCAGAGAGCAATTCTTGCGTGGTACTCAGGGGTGCATGATGCGCGACTGCTGCGAAGTCTGCGTGTGTGGGGCATGGGTCGTTGTGGATCCAAGCTGTGGGGAGTAAGTGCGTGTAGAACAGTACCTGCCTCACTGCGGATGGGTGCACTGGGCCTCGCGTTTTTGTGGAATGACCCCCCGGCGGGATCCTCGTAAGCGCATGTTCCTGGTGCCTGACGGAATGCGCGTGAGCCTGTCAACGTGGGCGCGACTAGGGAGCGGCAGGGGAGCTTCCCTGGGGAGCAGGGACTCGTACATCCGTTATGGGCTGCATCCCCCTGTAACAAGACACGAAGGCGCCGTATCTCGTCGCTTTGCGTCCGCACCAAACCGTTGCGACATTTGGGGGCTGCATGCTGAAGCACCGAGTGCTAATTGAACCAGAACCGAACGAGAGTTCGCATGGTTCCGGGCGGTAAAGTCAGGAAAGCGGCATACCGACCCATGGGTCTGTCGGAAGCTTATGGGGTCCAGTGGGATCTTGGCTTGGGGTCAGCATCAGCAGTATCGTCGCGGACATGAGCCCGTGGTATACATTCTGTCCCAAGATGGCCGCTTACTTCGCAAGGGCATGAATGCAGCGTTTCGAAGCGCGGTACACGTAGTTAGATCACAGGCTCTGCCCCGCGGTAATGCTCAGCAGGAGCTTGTCGGCTGTGCAAAGCCAAGGCACCAGCTACATGCCAACTAGGATTACTATACCGTAGACTTCCCAAAATGGCAAGTGAGCTTATGAGTTATCTGCAGTGCCAGGTGCAGTTGCTTTTGGAGCCGTTCAGCGCGTCTCAGCAGTTGGCGGCCGCGGCTGTCGACAACTCAATGGGCGACATTCCGCACATCGCTGCGTCTGGTGCCGGCGCGGCCGATGAAGAGCCCAGCAATGAGCAACACCTACTAGCCATACCAGTCTTGATGCTCTACATCGTGCTTCTCGTCGTGCAAGGATGGTGGACGCTGCAAAGGGAGCCATCCATCAGGCAGGTTGGGGTGTAAGCCACTGGTACCAGGAATCAGTACCATGCATATCGTGTGGATACCGACACATACTGCCAAACCTGACCACGCTCATTGCTGAGTGCCAACAAGCTTCGCCCCGCTGCTGCCCTTCCCTGTACCCCAACAGGCCGGCACCGCCTCCCCAGCAGCCTGACCCCACCGCTCTGCCCCAGGACACCTCCCCATTTCCCACCGCATCCCATGGGGCGTACATGACCCTGGCGCAGCAGTACGGATGGACGTACTGCGAGGGCGCCGTACGCTTTGAGGTGTGCTCCAGCCCCCGCGCTGACCCCGGCCCCAGCCCTGGTACCAACCCCGTGCCAGGGCATGCTTCTGCCAGTGGTGCAGGGGAACATCCGCCTGGCCTTCGCCCTGGCCCGCGCATGCATGGCAGTGGTGGTGGTGGTGGTGGTTGTGCCGCGGGAGAGCAGGTCCATGCAGGCCCCAGCTGTGGTGCCGGTGGCGGCGAGGGCAGCCGCTACACCTGTACGATAGAGGTGGTGCCTTACAGCCCCACGCACCTGCTGCTGAGGTGCAGGACGCTGGAGCTGCTCCTGCCACGTGGGATGGTGCATGGGGGTGTGGGTGCGCAGGAGGGTGCGAGTACGCCTTGTGGTGAGGGCGTGCACGGGGGCGTGGGGGATGCGGTCGCGGAGGCGGCGGCGCTGCTGGCACGTGGGGTAGTGGCGGACGCAGCTGCGTGTGGGGACGGGCGGCCGTGGACGAGCGACCGGCGGGGGCACGTGGCGCTGACACGGCGCGGCGTGACGGTGCTGTGGGCGCAGCCGCAGGGGGCGCAGGAGGCGGAGGAGGCGGTGGCTGGATACATACGGCTGGTGAGGTACCTGGTGTAGCAGGATGCGGTGCGGAGGGGGGGGTATAAAACGCATGTGACGAAGTAGCATTGACCAGTGCGCGGATGGAGGTGCTAGTGAAGTACCGGTAGGTAGCAGGGGAAGTAGCAAGGTTGCTGGGGTTCAGGGTGCAGGCATAGAAAGCAGGCGTAGAAGGGTCCAGCTGCCAAGCTGGGCTGACCGGCATGTCCGGTACCGCAGTTGGGGTCGCACGTGTGCGAGGCGGTGGTCCAGGACGAGATCAAGGCACGGCTAGATGAGGTTTGAGTCAGGTGTTCAAGGGCCAGATGCGCACGAAAGCGGGTGCACGTGGAACTCTTAAGCAGGTGGTCAGATGCACCAGATTGCGCATGCCACCTGTACCGGTGCAAGCTGGTGAGGAGATGTAGTAGTGGTGCTCAAGGGGCTGGCGTGAAATGGGCACGCGCATGTTCTCCCCTGGTTCTTCGTCGTGGACTGCGGCTGCTGAGGGATGCGCGTGGCTGACTGAAGCAGAGGATATGAGCCGTGATGTTCCGTTCAGTCTGGGGCGTACAGAGGTCTGGCGACACACCTCCTGGCCTCCACCTAAGTCTCAAGCGTCAAGGACTGTCCCCAAGCCCATGCACAGGCTGTGCGCAGCACAGCAGGTCGGCAGCTTTTACTTTGCCGCCATACCAAACGGGCCTATCGGACGCCATCGTTAAGTTTATCTAACAAGTAGTACAGATGTCTTAAAGTGAAGCGCAAGGCAGCCGGCCCGTCTGGCGCAGCTGTTGTCCAAATTTGCGAGCGGGGCCCTTTAGCTGTGCACAAGCAGCAATATGGGCTTCACTCTTGCAGAAAAAGGTGGAGACAGCACACGCTGGTCGCCGCTGACAGATGACCTTAGCGACCCCGCGAATTTCGACTTGTGCTTAGCGGCCGACCCGGACCTTTGCACCAACTCACCTGAAGGCCTCCTTTCTGGACTATTCGACGCTCAGCACATAAACCAGGATGCGCAATCAGCTGCGGACCCGACTCCCCCAAGCGATGGGGAGCTAGCGCATCTCGTCTACACTGTAGCAGCACTTCTTGTGGTGACGCTGCTATGGTGGGCAATAGCCGCGCTGGTGTCTCGCGCTGCGCGGCGCGTGCGGCAACTCCGGGGTAGCGCTTCACAGGACAGGTGGGGCTACAGGCTTCAAGCAGCAGCCGCTTGGAGCGGTCTAGGTAGCACATCTTAGGTGAAGCAAGCAGATACCACATGCGGCCTAGGCCTCAACCGACCATCAGCCATGCGTTCCAGTTCACGCTGTGCACTTCTCTGCCAAGGGTTGAGGACTGCAAGCTGTAGCACACACCGGCTGCTGCATTGCCCCACACCTGCTGTTTCAACGGTTTGCCTTCGACCCGAATTACATGGCCACTCAGCTGTGTCACAGCGCCTTGGAACCCGGCTAGCGTCCGTACACCTAATGAACATACCCTATCCCTCCTGCCATCTGGCACCCTTACCCACCCATGCAGCTCCTACACGGCCGGCAGCCTGGACGGCACCCCCTACGGCACCCCCCAGTCCTACGGCGTCCAAGGCGCCTCCCCCTACTCCTACGCCCCCTCCCACGGCCACAGCAGCCCGCCCACACCTCCCCCAACCGAGTGGCTCCGTGACGACCCCTTCGCCAACCACGGCCCCGTAACACACACGCCCATGCAGCAGCAGGCCGCCCCCATGCCCGGCGCCGCTGCCACGCCCGCGACCCACGCGACCCACATCGCCTCCGTGGCCGCGCCCACGCCCCTGGACCGCAACGCCCTGCCCCTCCCGCTACCCTTCTTCCTGGGTGGCTCGCGGTCCAGGAGCCGCAGCCGTGCAGCGGCCGCCCGGCCGCACCTGCCGCCCTCTTCTCAAAACGGCCACCACGGCAACCACCGGAGCAGCTGCAGCCCCCAACACGTGGCCCACATGCAGAACTTCACACCGCACCAGGATCCTCGATCCCATGCCCGTCAGCACACGCAACAACAGTACCGGCAGCAGCAGCCGGAGCAGGACATGGACGAGGAAGACAATGTGCTGCTCTTCTCCGTGCCGTCCGCATCCAGGGGCAACGGCAACGCGGCCTCGCCCGCACAGCACCAGCAGCACCACAGCCCCGCCTTTGCGCCCTCCCCCTCGCCCTGGTCGCAGCGGCAGGGCCGGGGGCCGGGCACGGGGCAGCTGAGGCAGCGGCAGCGGGCCAGCCCGGCCCGGGGCACGCACCAGGGGCAGCGCTTCGCAGCCCTGGACGAGGACGACGAATGGCATGAGGACGGGGCGCAGTACGGCAGTACGGGACACCGTGGTACGGGTCTTGGGGCCGTGGTCGTTCGGTGGTGGCGGCGTGTCACAGGCCGGACGGCGGGCGCGGGGGTTGCTGCTGGGCAAGCAGTTGGGGATGGGTGGGGGGTAGGTGGTGGGGGTAGTGGTGGCGGGGCGCAGGGCTGGGACCCTGCGCTGCTGCAGCGGCAGGCGGCGCTGCAGCACAAGATCTGCAGCGTGGAGGGGCTGCTCAACAGCGTTGAGTGGCAGGAGCACGTGCGGTGAGCGAGAGCCGATGGAGCTTTGTCTGTAGTCAATGCAGCAGAGTGTAGTGCTGTTGTCACAGGGAGGGGCTGCATGGCAGAGTGGAGTAACCGGAGCACGCGGGGTAGGCTGGGTAGGCTGAGCAAAGCGGCGCACGGTGCAGGCTAAGGAGGTGGTACTGCAGGGGATGTGCGACGGAAGCCCTTGGGGCAGCCTGGCGGCATATCCAATATTGCCTGCGCGCCACGCACGTGCTCCGCTTGCCCTCGCGTACGGGAGGGCCCTTAAGACCCTAGCTAATGCGCGATTCTCGGCCGGCTGCCCTAGCCTGTGCGCATCCCTGCATCCCTGGGTCTCAGTATTCCGCCTCTGTCCCCTGTCCTCAGCAACACCAAGAAGCGCTCCCACATACTGGAGCGCGAGCAGACGCAGGCCAAGCTGCGCCTATATCAGGTGGGCCCTGGCCCCTGGGCTGGGTGGACTGGTGGCTTTATTGTCAGCGTGGTTAACTATGCACACGGTCTCCCTCGCCTGAAACCCATTGAGCGATCCCCTACCCCCAACCGGTCCCCTTTCACCTTTCCCCAGGACCTGCGGCGTATGGACCCGGACGCCTTCGCGCGCCTGCTCACGCGCACGGACATCAAGGTGGGGCCGAGGGGAGAGGGTCCCGCAGGGGAACTGACGGCGGGTGAAGCGGATAAGGTCCGGGACGGCGTAGGCCATCGGGTTCCGGGCGACGCGGGCATCGGACCGGGCCTAGAAATTCGCACCCACATACTTGTTGTTTGGGCTAATGCCCAGCAAGCGTCATTTCGTTGCCGGCACGCCTGCCCTAGGCGGACCTGCGCAGTTGCGCGGCCGTCGGGGCTTGTCCGTGACCATCAGATAACGCCCCCCTCATCATTTGTTTTCGTGCCGCTGCAAGCCCTTAGCACGCCGGAACGTTACAGCCACGCCTGACCGACATCAACGCTGATGCTCCTTCCCCCTCTGATGGCCATCGGACCCTCGCATCCTACGCTGACCTCCCACCGTGCAGTAACATCTGCTGTCTCTTTTATGTGCCTTTGTTGTCTCATGCTATCATTCTCATCGGCCACTGCAGTCATATGCTTCTATCTGCGGCCTGCCCTGCAGTCCTACGAAGGGCGGCATATTGCTCACCAACTAACCGGCCAATCCTGGTATCGTGCTCACTGTGTGCCTTTTGCTGCAGTCCTACGCGGTGCGGCACATTTCGAACCACCCAACCAACCAACTCTGGTACCGTGTCCTCTGTGTGCCTACCCCGCAGTCCTACGAGGTGCGGCGTCCGCCCCTGGCGCTGCTGCTGGCCGACTACGTGCTGTGGCGCCTGGCGGTGCCGCTGTGGGCCGCACTGCACGCCATGTACCCGGCCACGCAGGAGGCGACTCTGCTCAGGTGGGGTCGCAGGACGGCGGCGCGCAGCGCTGCCTACCACAACAGGGCAATGTGCCATCTTGCCTCTGTTGGATGGCGTGCACGCTGGCACTGCCTGGCGTGAAACCCCGTCTTCGCCCTCGCCTTAAGCCACCGTCGCCTGTCCAGGGCGTTCTTGTGCCCTGCTTTACCCTTTGCCCCCCTCCCCGCCCGCCCTGATTTTGCGCCGGCCAGCCTGTCGGCGCATGCTGTGGGAGCAGGCGGACCAATGTCTCACTGGGTCGAAATAGTACTTACCGTTCTACTCTACTACGGCTACCAACACTACCGTTTCACTCGCGTTATACTTTGTTCTCCCTCCTTGCCCCCCAGGTACGTCCCCGTGGCGCTGTGGCTGCTGGCCTCGGCGGTGCTGGCGGGCGGGGGCCACTGCGGGCCGCTGGGCCGCTGGTGGGGCGTGTACCTGGCGCATGACGTGGGCAGCTACGACCCGGCAGGTGAGGGCAGGGCGGGGCATGGGCAGGGAAGGGAAGGGAACGGATGGTGCGCCAGGTGAGGGGCGGGTAAAGGGGGTGGGTACCGGGCCCAGGACGTAGGTAATTGCGACACAGCGTGCGGCAGGTAAGGGGACGAAAGGCGTACGACATGATAGGTAACAGGCGGCAGGGTAGGGGCGGGGGGGGCGGCGTGTCTGGCGCACTGCGGGCCGTGCCGTACTACCGCAGCTGCAGAGGTGGGGGTGGAATCGGGATGATAGGGGAGAAGGCCGCCTGTGAGGCTTGTACCTGGCGCACGAGTGGGAAGATACGACACTGCCGCAGCGGCAGGTAGTGCGGGTTCAGTGCAGAACATGGGCCGAGGAAGAACGGAAGCGGGAGAGCAGGACACGGATACCGTGCTTGTTGCTTGTCATACTGTGCCGTGCCGGATTGCATACTGTATCACTTTGTGGCAGGACCAGCAGCTGCGCGCTCCGGCCGTCAGGGCCGGGGCAGCTGGAGTAACATACCAGTGCACCTGCTGGCCTTGACCACTGTCCTGCGCAACCTTACACCGTACTATATCGGTATTGCCGTTGCTGCAGACGGCGGCAAGGCGGGTGGCGCGGACGGGGACGCGGACGGGGAGGAGGACGAGGCGGAGTGGGGCAACGGCTGGGAGTGCCTTGCGGGCCCCTGGCGGCACCTGCTGCTGCTGGTGTGCGAGCTGGGCCTGGCGGCCACCAGCCTGGGGCTGCTGGCAGCGGCGGCGGTGGGCATGATGGCCCTGTCGCGCCGCCGCCAGACGCCGGCCATGTGGCTGCTGGGGCTGCGGCACGAGATGGAGTTGGAGAGGTGGGGCCGGGGTGTGGAACGGAGGTCGGGAATGGGTAGCTACAGTCCTTTAGGGTGGACGTGGGGCGTCAGGCGGTGCGTCACACGCACCTTTGCAAGGGAGTGACAGCCGAATGCGAGGTCGCCACGACCACTTGCATGCATGTTCTCACTGCTGTGTTTCATGCGGCTCGTGCTGCAGGACCACCACGCTGAGCCCCTACTCGCCGTCGCCGCAGCGCGCTGCGCGGCCCGGCGGCCCCGTGCGCTATGGCCTCATGACGCCGCTGCGGGCGCCCTCGCCGCTGAGGCCGGGGCCCACGCCGCACCGCGCAGGGCCCACATCCATGCAGCGCAACTGGCAGCACTGAGTTGCTGTCGAGGGCGCTTACGCAAGCCGGAGCGCGCTGATTTGGTGGCTCGGCACAGGATGCATTGTGCTGCGCAGGACGTAGGTGGGGCGGATGTTCCTGACACGCCCGTGCTTGCGGCCGTCGAGCGGCAGGTGCCTTTAGGCCATTAATACTACTGCATCGTCCGGTTGATGCCATGCAGTGTGGGTTTGAGCACGCTCGGTCTGGGTTTCCACTGTTCGACCCATTCCTTGTATGAGTACTAGGCTGCGGCTGGGCTGCGGTGCTGGGAGTCGCCTGTTTACCGGGGTGCTGTGGCCCTGGGCCCCGCATGCGTCAACCAGGTCAAGCGGGGTGATGTGCTGCCGCCTGCCACCACTTGAACTCCATGCCAGTGTTCCGGAGTCGTTGGTGTGTTAGCGGCGCAGGTTCGAGTGATACTTGCAACCTGTCCGACTCACAGTAGCCTTATGGCACAGCCCCCAATGTAAGCCCTGCCGCATGGCATCTGTACGGCACCATGCAGCAGCTGCTACATCAAGTGCCCTACTCAGCAGCATGAGCAGTACTTGTCAAGGGTCTGAATACAAGAGCCCTTCCACTTTCCCACCGCACGCCCTCTTGCCCACCAACCATTCGCCATGACAGGCGTTGCCAATCGCCATAGTATCTGTGACACGCAAACGGTAATGCTCGAGCCCGACCTGGCACATGCGGTACGAGCATCAAGCTGCAGTGCGCTGGCGACAACGAGGCCAAACCGGTTAATTAGTTTTGACAGGCGCCCAGTGCACCACAAGCTATTATACAGCAGGTTGGCAGCCACCTCAGCAGCAGCTTAGGAAGCGCATGGCCCCGTGGCGCATGAACACCCCCTCCAACTCCTCCAGCGGCATCCTCGTCACCTCCACCTGCACCTTGCCACACCGTAGTATCCGAAACGTGGCCTCGCCGTACGGATCGCCTCCCCCAAGAAAGTTGTCCCACTCCTCAAGCACGTGATTGTACCACTCCGCAAAGTGGTCCAGCCGCTTGTCCTCCCTGTCCGCCTCCTTGCACTTGTCCATGAGCATGCCGTACAGGCTGCTCACAGCGCTCTGGAAAGCCTCCCGGTCCGCGCGGGGTGCCCGAAAGCACAGGCCCCCGTAGCGGAACACTACGTGCTGCTCAGTGGGGACGACGGTGATGATGTAGGGCTGACAGCGGTCGACTTGCTGGGGCCGCCTCACAAGGCGCGTGGTGACCTGCAACTCGCATTCGCTGGCCTTGCAGTACTCCTCGTAAGCCTCCTTTGAGCTCTTGACGATGGCATTTGCCACGTCGGAGGCCATGGCGTGCGCGTACGATTGAGCGTCGCTCCGTGCCTCTCCAGTCCTGGCAGCGTGTGAAGCGTACGGAAAAGGAGTTCTTCAACGTTTGCTTATGCGCTGTAGTGAATGGGGTTAGGTTCGGTGGCGCCCAAGCCGTTGACAGCAACAGACATGTCAAGGCGTCAGGCAGCGAAAGCCCGGCAAGCAGGGGGCCGCACACTCGCCGCGTCGATGAGCCAGAAATGATACCAAGAAGAGCTCCAATCGCAACCGCAGGATAATTGCATGCCAACTTACCCAGGTGGGGCTGCCCAGCAAGGACGCACTGCTCACCAACTTAATCCAAATCCTAACGACGAGCCGTAACTGTATGGTATGCAAATCTGAGTTCTATTTTGTATGCAGAGCTGCCTTTGTTGTTTCCCAGAGCCACGTGTTACCGCTTGCTGGGAGCCAGGCAGGGGACTCCCCTGGTGGGTTCAGAGCACGGAGAACGCCATCTTCCCGGCACTGGGAGCTGTGGCTTAGCTACACCGGCTGCACTCAGTCCTCAGAGGCACACCATATGCTAGCGAGGCTGCAGAGTGAAAGATGCGCTTGGATCGTATGCCTTATGAACAGTGACAACGAGGTGGCGCAGGGTGGCGAGAGCGAGCACCCTTGCCCTTCCCCCTTGCCCCAACACAGAAAAGCACTGCCATAATGGGTACCGTAGGGCGCCGGTACCGGTTGATATTGGCAGGCCCCATTTCGTACCAGGCTGTGCCACGCACTAAGACCTCCATAAAAATCATGCATATCTGGTACCGTTACGGTACGGATTGACACACATCTCCGACTGAGGCACCACCTCGAACACCTGCACGACAGGAGCCCTGAGCCCCTGACCCCCTGAGCCAGCAATATATGTACCAGTCTAATACCGAAGCCGTGACGTTGTAGAGCGGAACCGGGTCCAGCAATATATGTACGTTATGCATTCGTACCTCCCCTCATCGCATCCTACTGCACACTAGGCCGGCTATATCCAAGCATCCCCGGGCAGCAATCTGGCAACCTACATGCCGTTCCACAGAAAAAAATGCCGTGCTCCTTACCAGCCCCACCGTGCACCCCACAGTCCCCACGTCCACGTACATGGTACCACATCCTGCCTCATTGTTTCTTCCTCAGCAGCTGAGGAAGCGCATGGCCCCCATGTGGTGCACGAACACGCCCTCCAGGTCCCCCTGGGCGACCCGCTGCAGCTCCACCTGCACCTTGCCCTGCCGCACCACCCGGAACGTGGCCTCCTGATAGGCTTTTACTAGTCGGTACGACTCCTCCATGTCCGCCTGCCAGTCTTCAAAGTCTGGGTGCTCCTTGTCTGCCTTGTCCTCCTCCTCCCACTTGTCCGCCAGCATGCCGTACAGGCTGCTCAGCATCTCCCTGAACGCCGTACCGTCGGCACGTGGCGCCCTGAAGGTCAGGTCTTCGTACTGAATCAGCACGTGGTTCTCCGTGGGCGTCACCTTCAGGATAAAGGGTTTGGGTTCGCCCACGAGCCGCTCACGGCGCGCCATGATGTGCACCTCGCAGGCGTTGGCGTTGCAGTGCTCGTCAAAGGCCTCCTTCGAGCTACTCATTATGGCGTTGGCGACGTCGGTAGCCATTGTAGAGCTGCGGTTGTGTCCTGATGTATATCGCCTCAGCTGAGCTCAGGAGTGTTGATCCTGCGGCAGAGGCGGTGTGTTGAAGTGCACGCGTTGCTCGGCAGAAGCGCGACGCCATATTGCAAACAGATCTAACTATCATGAGCCTTTATGTGTCTTGATAAAGGGTGGAGCTGTAACGTGGTTGGCGTCGCCAAGGGCTTTGCCGGGATGTGCAGTGTGTAGAGCCGATGCAAATGCAGGCCTGCTTTGATAGTCTGAGGCTGGTCGACATATGCAGTTGATAATCGCAGTGAAGGCTGAGTCGTTGTGCAAACGAGGGTTGTCTTACGCAGCTGGGGCGTGAAAGAGGCACCGCCTACCTGTCGAAAGGCCAGAGCTGAAAGACCAGAGGTATGATACAGGTGTAGTTGCGTAGTGTGGCGGTCGAACCTGCACTCGTGCCGTTCGGAAGCATGCCGAGAGCGCAGAAGGTTTCTGAACGCTGCGTACGAAGCCCAACAGGTCACGATTCTTGCGTTTTGAAAGCAATACCCTCTGCCGCACAAGTTCAATGCATGTCGCGGCAGAGAAGCAAGCAACCACCAACGGAGGCACGGCTTTACATGGCGACCCACGGGTCTTTCCTGGCACCGCTGGGGTTTACCAGTGTTCGTTCCCCGCTTCGCACACCTCCGTATGCACGCACCCCTTACTGCAGGCAGATACCGATATAAACCTCAACAATGCATGTTATATGCGCCAGGCCTACAAGCCATGGCATGCACATATGGTAAACCATGACGCAGGCTCCGCCAACACCGGACCGACCGGACCAAGCAAGACAGCATGGCTTGCGTCGACAGGCCATACACAGCCATACGCATCAAGAACTTAGCATCCAGTTAAAATGCAACACTGTGGAGGATCCGTTGTGAAATTCACAGTCCCTCGATATCAGCAATACAGGTACACAGCACTCCAGGTAAGTCGTCTAGACCAAGCTGGAACATTACCCAGTTGCAATACTGCTCTCCTAGCCCCACCCTACATCGCCCCACACCGCCGACAGCCAAGCTCCTTTACGTCCAGGTGCCGCAGCCTGCTCACTGATCAGCGGCTCATCATGTGCATGGCCCCCATGCCCTGCCAATCATACACACGACTACCCCGCAGGTACCGTTATGAAACGCAACATGGCGCTTTGCCGCATTCGATCCGTCAGCAGCTGAGGAAGCGCATGGCCCCGATGTGGTGCATGAACACGCCCTCCAGATTCTCACGTGCCACCCGCCACATCTCCACCTGAACCACCCGGAACGCGGCCTCCTCATAAGGGTATGCTATTCCGTACCTATCGTACGACTCCTCCATGTCTGCCTGCCAGTCTCCAAAGTCTGGGTCCTCCTGTTCGGCCTTGTCATCCTCCGCGCATTTGTCCAATAGCATGCCGTACAGGCCGCTGAGCATTTCCTTGAACGCCGTACCATCGGCCCGTGGCGCCTTGTCCTATACCTGTCCTCCTTCCCACCGCTTCCACGACACTTCTTCACGCACGTGCAACCGTAAGTAGTCCGTCTGCATGGTAGCCCAGGGCTAATACGGCACGTCCGCACCTCAACGTTACAGCAGAGCACAGCTGCAACGGCGAGACCCCGCACGTGCGCAAGACTGCTGAGATGCCAGAAATTGTCAACGGGTCACGTATCCACCCCGTGAACCGCGCCACACATGCCCACACCAGACACCACACTTTCAACATCCGTTCCAACAACCCAAACGTTTTCAGAGCATGCGGAGCAGTGCAACTGGCAGCAGGACCACCAATAAAACGGCACGTGCACCATGCCCCACGCTGCCCTGGCAGCGCACCGCACCCATGTAACTCGCTCATGACCACACCTTCAAAGCCCGCAAGGGCCAGCCCCTACATCCTCCCCCTTCCCTCAGCAGCTGAGGAAGCGCATGGCCCCCATGTGGTGCATGAACACGACTTTGACCTCCGACAACGGCATGGGCCCCACATCTGCCTTGACCTGGCCGCCCTGCTCCACCCTGATATAGGACTCCTCGTATGGATCGCCCTCTCCCTGCACCGCCGCATCAGCCCTTATGTAATGAAGCTCCTCATCGAAATGCGGATTGTTTTGGTCCTCCCGGTCCCCCTGCATGCGCCTGTCGTACATCATGCCGTACAGGCAGTCCAGGATGTCCTGGAAACCAGCCCGATCCGCGCGCTGTACTCTGTACTGCACACCGCCGTAATGGAAAACGATGTGCTCATCCGTGGGTGTCACGGTTATCTCGAAGGGATCGCGGTTCCTCCGCATTGCGACGTACACCTTGCACTGGTTGGCCCGGCAGGCCTCCTCGAATGCTTCCTTGGATGTCTTGATGATGGCGGCAGCAAGGTCTGAGGCCATTTGCTACTTGCTTGCCCGACAGTGCTGAAGCTGATGCTGGTTGCGGTACGCCTTGCTTGGATGTTGGTCCGGGTTCAGCCTTCCGCGCAGGGTCTGGGTGGTTGGGGCGCAGGGTTGGGGCGCAGGGCTAGGGCGCAGGGTTGGGGCGCAGGCAACAGGTTGGCCCCTACTGCCAACAGTTACATGCATAGCTTACGTGGAGCTGCACGGCGTTAACTGCCTTCGTCGCCATACAAGTGCCTCGCATTTTATTATTGATATGGAGGGTGTTGCGGCACGGCTGTGCGCGAAGGTATCTACGTTTACGCTCAGCATGTTGGACAGGCACATCCCTTCCAAGGCCCCGGGTGTATGGCTGCTACGCCCCCTGTCAGTCTGCACCAACAGACCTACCTTTAGAGGATGATTTAGCTTCAAGAAGTTTTCTGCTTGCCGGAGGGCCGGACGACGCGTTGGCAGGAGCTTTTGCGAGCTCCCGGAGAAGCGGCCGCGCGCAAAGCTGATAGAAAGTAAAGAAGACAGGTGCACAGGCCTACTGTCACATTGGGAACTGCAGAAGAACGCTGGGGATGCCCGCCGCGTGTTACCCCTGCGATGCATGCCCCGTTCAACCGGCAACGGTAAAACACGAGCACCGAGCCAAAAGAAGCGACGAGCGAAAGTCGCGAACCGTGCGACACTGTGAACAAAGCATATGCTACATTTAGTCAAAGCTAGCGACAGGCCCGCAGGGTCCACCTGCCCAAAAGCGAACTGACTGGCCATAAACCCACTTCCACGCTTCAATCGCGTGCTGCTGAACGAAAGCCTCGACGGGCCCCAAATCACAACTAGATGTCCTACTTGGTGATAGCATCACGCCGCGCGCGCTATATTGCCACGTTTTGCCCCAGCGCGGTCGGCCATCGGTGGGCCCGTGGCTACGCTGCTACGTCAGCTGCAGCCCAGGGCCTCTCTGCCCTCAGCTGGCAACAGGTGGGCACACCGAACATCGAACGCTGCTAGCAATATGCCATTTTGATCTTTGATACATGTATGGCGTCTTTTGCACCACGCACACCGTTGTTTAGCTGCACGGAAGGGTTGGGGTGTTGCCGCCATTGGTTGCCACCCCGTGCCCACCCACCCCCGCCCCGCAAAGACTCGCCCAGAATTATCTCTGTAATTTGCCCCGCCCGCCGCATTCTTCCATGCCGTACACACTACCAGACCACTTGCGACGCCCTGTGACCAGTACTACATGTGACCTACTTGTGTACGATTGCACCGGGCACACCTGTTTACCCACAGCTGATGGACAGGGCCCAGGGCTGCGACGAGGCGAGGCGTGCTGCGGTGGCCCGCCTGCTGGGCCCCGCACCACAGCACAGCACAGCACAGCACAGCGGAGGCGGCGGGGGCAGCAGCGGTGACGGGACTGCTGGTGCTGCGTGTGGCAGCAACGCAGTGGATGTGGGGGCAGTCAACGAGCTGCTGCGGCTGTGTGCCGCAAGACAGGCGGTGGATGATGCGTTCCAGGTGGGGCTCGGCGCCCAGGCCGGGCAAGGGGCCCGAGTGACTAGGGCTTGGCGCTCGGTGCCGCATACGGGTGCGTTGGCGGCGGTCGTGCTGCATTCTGTACATGCATCCGTGGATCCGTGCCGGGCCTGACGTGTGGGTATCGATTTACGCCGTGCCAACCAGCCTTGCGCGTGCTTCCGTCCTTCTGACCCTCCTCACACACGCCCTGGGGCCCCGTGCACCTGTCTGCCACCTGAGCCATGTCTGTCATCCTCGTCCTCTCGGCATACGTCCTACCCTCTGCAATGCTCCCCTGCCTCCATTCACCCGTCCGCGCCCCATCCGTCCAGCTGCTGGGGCTGCTAGGGCCTCCCTTGACCCTGCCCACCTAACCAACGCGCTGTGGCCCCTCCTGCCCTACCCGCCTGGCCCCTCCCTAACACACAGCTGCTGACGCTGTTGGAGCGGCGCGGCGTGCAGCCCGACGCAGACACCTTCTCGCAGCTTCACGAGGTCTTCTCCTACTTCCCGAAGAAGTACGACTAGGCGTGACAACAGACACCCTCAACGACTGCAGGAGTAATGTTGTGGGTTAAGCACACGGTCAGGTGTGGTACCTACCCGCAGCTGCCCAACCCGACCCCAAGACAGCCCAGCACCTGGCCCTAGCCGCAGCCCATGACCCACCCGCCGGATGCGTGCGTCGTCGCAAGCAGCTTGCGTGTGAGGGAAAAGGACGGAAGCGGCTACATACACGGCCGCGGGCTCCCTCCTGGCCTGCCTCGCTGCTGCTGCATCAAGGGAGGCTTCTGCAGCAGCTTATCAATCCACACGCCGTTAAGCCTGCTTGCACGCCCACCGCTCACGCCACCAGGGGACCCCTGCACGTCATCGGTTGCCCACCGCGAACGCCTGCTCGCCCGCCGGCAGAAGCACGCGCTGAGGTCCCTTCCGGCGCGTCTACAGATAAGCAGCCATCTGCAGTTGTCGACCGGTACTAAGGCAAGCGGCCGCGCGAGAGTGGCTGTCGGGGGTTGCTGGGGGAGCATGGACCTTGCGCCCGTGTGCGCACCTGCACGGGGTACGCCAGCTGCGTATGGGGCCCTTTCGACGATGCACGACGGAGCACCACAGCTCCGTAGGATGCGTGGCAGATTTGGCAATGCAGTCTTGTGCAGCCCGACCAGCCGTGTGTCGTGGCCAGGCTGTTGCATCACTCACATGAACGCAGCGGTGGTTGTGGTTGTGGTTGTGATGGCTGTGGTGGTGGTGGTAGAGGTAGTGGTGGTGGTTGGCGTCGCTGAGGTGGTGGTGGTGAGCTAGGCCTCTCTGGTAGCACCGCTGTGTCGAATGGCCTACTGGTTACTGACTCCTGGGCTGCGGTGGGCCTGGGTGGGCAGATGACGGGTAACGGTTTGCTAGTCGCAGACGATTGTTCTTGTAGGCAGCCCTCTTAGTGTGTGCGAGGTGCCACTGCGTCTAGCACGTGGAGGCATGTGGAGGTGACCCCTGTCCTGTACCTCGTCGCGGCCAGGTCATGGGTGTCGTGCACAGAACAGCACGTCAGCACCTGCTGCTGCTGCGCATGTGTGCGGGTGTGTAATGTTGTGGGCATTTCGCGTTACATTCCAGTTGGTGTGAAATCCTGCACGCTGCCCACCGCGTTGAACCAGGTTGAACTGTGATGCCAAGGCTTCCTGGAGACCGCTGAGTTGTGGCCTGGACACGACTTGTAAGTCATGCCCGTTGAATGTTTGAGGTTTGAACAGGTTTGAACGCTGTGCCTCGGGTGCGGGGGCGGGCTGAGCCCAGCGCCGTATATGCCGGCCAACGACAATGCCTAGGCGCTGACGACATTCGCCTTACACACGTCAACTTCAGCCTCCGCCTAGTACTGCGGCATGACAATGTAAGCGACCAAAGAGTGTCCCGCGGGCTCCCTCTTCTCCATTCAACAGCCCCCATTCCTCATTGTACCTGCCGAGTCCCCTGGACCACACGCCTCCCGACAACCAGGCTCCACCTGTGCGCCCACAATGAGCCCGCCAGAGCCCGCTCCGTCTTCTCCAACCCTGTTACTACCCCTCCTTCACCCCACCGCCATCTCCATTCATGCACGCACCGGCTACGAACAGGCACCTGCCCCTCAGCCTGCTTTGCCCACCTACTTGCCTGTTTTCTGCACTACACGCCTACACCCAGCACAGCGCAACTGACACCCCGCGCAAGGTGCCGTGTTCCTTCTGCCGTGTTCCTTCTACGCGCCCTCCGCCCCCTCCTGCTCCATCAGCGCCCTCAATGCCGCCTCCTCCTCCGCCGCCCTCAGCGGCACCAACAGCCGGTCCAGCGCCTCGCCAGCTAATACACCCGCCAGGTCGTGCACCGTGACGCCCACCCGGTGGTCCGTCACGCGGTTCTGTGGGGTGTGTGGGTTAGGTGTGGGTTAACGTGCCAAGGAGGTAAGACCGCCAACACACCCGCCAGGTCGAGCATTGTGACCCTCACTCGATGGTCCGTCACGCAGTTCCGTGGAGCGCGGAGACGTTGTGCTTCATGACAATGTAGGGTACGCGCAGCATGCAGCAGCGGCCGCTCATCCACACAAGGGCTCATCCTTTACACAAGCAATGTACGCCAATACCGACGTGTGACTCTCTGAGTGCTGTGTGATGTACGGCGTCGTACCTGCTGGTAGTTGTACGTCCGGATGCGCTCGTTGCGCTCCGCCGTACCAACCGCCGCCTGCCGCACGCTGTCCACCTCCCTCGACCGCTTCTGCATCTCCATGTCGTACAGCCGCGAGCGGAGCACCTGTACGGCAGTACGACAGCACCACGTGTCCCAGTGTACGGCACTTCACGCTAGGGGGTCGGCCCCCGCCCGCTCCCCCCGCTTCTTTTTAGTTACCCTCCGGGCCCGGAGGGGGCTGTCACTAGACGAGATCCCACATCCCGTTAGGTCCTGGTTTAGGTCCCAGGCCCCTAGCACAACACACACAGTCGTACTGAGGTCAACGCAGCCCGTCCAGATCACTCGCCTTCAGGCCCCCCAGGGGCCCAGCACCCACACCCACGCCCGCCGCCCAATACCCACCACCCACCAATACCCACCTTCATGGCTGCTGCCAGGTTCCTGTGCTGCGAGCGCTCGTTCTGGCAGGCCACCACCGTGCCTGTGGGCAGGTGTGTTAGCCGCACCGCGCTGTCCGTGACGTTGACGTGCTGGCCGCCTGCGCCGCTGGCACGCATGGTCTCAACGCGGATGTCCTCATCACGGATCACCACATCCACCTGGAAGATGCATGCAGGGCGAGACATAAAAATAGCGCTGCTTGACGTCTCGCAGGTCATAGTCCTCACGTGTGTACTGTGCATAAAACGATGGTATCAATGGTCGGCATGGAGGTCCTCATCACGGATCACCACGTCGACCCGCAACATGCAGGGCAAGACATGAAACGAGCGCTACTTGACGGCTTGCAGGCAGCAGCTAATGAACATGTTCGTGGAAAAGTGGTGGGAGGGTGGTGTCGATGGTTTACTACACCCAGGTCCTCGTCACGGATCCCACGTCCACCTACGGGGACGTGCAGGGCAACAACGAAGGGAAATGGGTGACAACCCGCATGCAACATTCAGGGCCAAACGTAAAATAAGCTCTGGATGACAGCTTACGTATCACAATCAACGCATGTAAGGTATACAGCTGGTCCACAGCCCACAGCCCACACAAGCCTACCTCGTCCGCCTGAGGCAGCACCACCACCGCAGCAGTGCTGGTGTGCACCCGCCCGCCCGCGTCCGTCACCGGCACACGCTGCACCCGGTGCACGCCCGCCTCGGGCCGCAGCATGCCGTACGGCCCGTGGTCCTGCCCTCCTCCTGATCCTGATCCCCCTCCCTGCTGCCCGTGCTCCGCGCCCACAGCCGCCACCGCGTGCCGTACGCCCCCAAGGTCGGTGGCGCTCAGCTCCAGCAGCTGCCAGGACCAGCCTTGAAGCTGTGTATTAAGGGGTGTGTATTGAGGGATGGGAAGGCGTGGTGGTGGTTGGCGGCTGTGCAAAACTCACAGGGTAACAGCCTGAGCACTCGCTAGCCTCCGCCGTTGCCTAGACAGGGTGCTAAGGGAAGCATTGGCAAAATCAAGAGACGGTAGTCGTCTGCAAGAATTGGTGAATAAATGCAGGGATGCTAAACGCCTTATAAGCGCTACAGGGGCTGCAGGATCCGGACCAGCAGAGGGGCACAGCCGCCGGCTTCGACACAGTTTTGATACACCGTGGCCGTAGCCCTATTGCGGGGGCTTGCGGCAGCCACACTACGACACTAGCCGTACGCCATCACGACATGCCGTACCTGTGCGTACCGCTCGTACATGGCGAGCAGCTCCGCGGCGAAGAGCGTGGCCTCCTCGCCGCCCGCCCCCGCGCGCACCTCCAGCAGCGCAGGCCGTGACGCGCGGGGGTCGGGGGGCAGCAGGGACAGCAGCAGCTGCCGAGTGAGGGAGGAGCCCTGGGGCCGGAGAGGGGCATGGAGGAGCGTTATGTGTTTCACACCATAAAAGGAAAATTGAAGGTGGAGGGATAGCAGTGGGAGCGCCGGGACGAGCGCATGAATGTTGGAGGCGGCGAGTCCAGCGGCCCTGTACAGGCCGTGTGGACGGTGGCGCGAATTTGTGGAGCTGCTCCCTGGTGGCCCCTTGATGCCCGGGGCTGTGTCTCGCCCCGCCTTCTGACCGAACCATTTTTGCGCACGGCACCTCAGACCCCGCGCCTCCGACCGTAAACCGTAGCAATCCTGTAGTCCCTTGCAGCCCCTCACGCCTTGACCACGACCAGGATGCCGGGTCCCTTGTTTCCCAAACAGCGTCCTAACATGCCAGCGTGTCGCACCCCTGCCGCCTATGCCGCCCATGCCCCTGCCGCCCATGCCACCTCCCCGCATGGCTCCAACCTCGCACGGGCACTGCACATCTGCTGTGCACACCCTGCAACAGCACCACCTGTCAGCCTCCACGTAGCCCGCAACCCCCCAGCACCTCAGCAGCTGTTGGGCTTCATTCTTCCTGGCTGAAGCTCGCTGCTGCATAGCTGCCCTTCAGCCTTGGTTCTTCACCCGCCACACCCCCAGGAACGGAGTGTGAAGGTTGGCGAAGGCCGTACGGGCCCCGCACTCCGCAGGCTGATCAGTTCCGGTTACAGTAGGTACTTTGCCGCTCTGTGGTTGCCCCTAGGACCGGATGCTCCACACAACATCCGGCCCCACCCCAGCCCCACCTGCTCCCTAAGCCCCGCCTCCTCCTCCTCCGCCAGCGCCCGCACCCCCGGGTCTGGGTCCCGCAGCAGCGACTGCAGCTCAGACAGCTGCGGAAAGGGGGGAAACCGCAAGCTTCAAGTCTGTTCGTCATTTCTTAGACAGCTTCGCAGAGAGCACCCTGCCACTCAAGCCAGCTATACCACTCACATAGCCTGGAAATGCAACGCTGCAATCTTGCAGAGCGTTGCCCGGACAGACAGCAACAAGCGCCGGGCCCATGGCCAGGTGCCCGCCCCTGTCTTCCACCGACACACCCATGACCACCCACCACCCACCCGTCCTCGCCTGCCGCCGTGGTTGCCTCCGATTGCCGCCAAAGCTGGCGCGTACAGCCTCAGCCCAGCACTCTATGGGCGCTGTCCCGTATTTTGAGCCCCCTCGGCTCGTGCCTAAAAGGCCCTAGAGGCAACCGCTGTGTTTGGACCGGTGATGGATCCCCGGCTTGGCCCACAGTGCTGTAACACTGGCCCACCCTTCCGCCCACCATAACCCACTCCTACCAAACCTCTCCCGCTTACCTCCTTCCGTACGGCAACGAGCCTGTCGTACGCCGCCGCCAGGGGCTGCAGGCGGGAGTACTCCCGGCCCGCCTCGCGCAGGGCGGAGGGGGCCTGATCCGCACCTGGGTGTTGCAACGCATGGCATTGTATTGCAAGGTACGAGAGGAGGGGGAAGGGCAGCACGGGGGTGCAACCGCACCCCAATTCGTTGGCAGCTGCATCGCACGGCTCCGCCAAGGTTCGCGCCGGTGTGTCACAGAATTGATAACAGGATTGAACATGGTGCATATGGTACCTACCACGTCACGGCTTTGTGTTTATCAGGGTTAAAATGGTAGAACGTGGTACTACAAACGATATGATTGCACACCTGGACGGGGCAACAAGTGGCAAGCTGGCAACATCTGGTGCATTGCGCTCCGGGACGCGGCAGCATGTGACAACGCCTGTTGCATGGCACACCTGAAGACAGCTGCTCCACCAGCTCCGCACACCGCGCATGCAGCTGCTGCACACGTGCCTCCAGGGCGGGAGGCAGCACCGCCTCAGCCGTGGCGGGGACGGGGGTGCTGCTGCTCTGGACGTTTGTGACTAGCCCGGAGCTCGCCTGGGCGGATGCAGCTGTAGCTGCATGGGTGGCTGGTGCTGTGGTGTGGTAGGTCCGGGCCTGTGCTGTGCAGCGTGAGAGACAGGTGGTAGCTAGTAGGGCTGGGGCAGGAGGTTGATGGGTTGGCGGGAGGGGCCAGGCGGCGCGTGGGACGCCTGCGCACGAGGGATATGACACGTATGTGGCTTCGTTTTGTCGTCTGTGCGGGCGTGGCTATGGGGCGTTGTAGCTGCCGCATCTGCGCGATGAGCTGAACGACGTCGGGACCCAGGTGGTGCACGTGGTGTACTGACCTGTGTAATCACCGTAGCGGCAGTGACCCAAAGCGCTGAGTAGGTCCCACTTGAGCGCTGTTGAACTGCCAGGTGAAATGGCACGATCAGGAGCAGCAGGCGTGAACGCAGCTGCGTGTGGGAGGCCTGCCGTCCGGTGGGCTGTCTGACCCGGTAGCACAGGGCCGTGCGCGCCCCCGCGTCCGTGCGCCTTGGGCTGCTCCGCTATCACATCGAAATATATGCTGGATGCGTAGCATATGACTTCTTGGCATGCAGCCGCTAAGGCTGACACGCGACGCAGCTGGGCTTCCAACGCGAACATGGCCGCTGAGGTCTAGTCTTATCGCGACATCAATAAATGATTGAATGCGTCAATACACCATGGGTACCATTGTACTTCACATAGGTTCCAGATCGTCAGGACCCGTTGGTAGACCGTTAGGTCGTTGAGCCGATGTCATTGCAAATGCGCCAGGGCACGTACCACGTAGCCACGCACGCACGCACACTTTTGCGTCGCCCAACACTGGTGCTTGGTTGCTTGATAGCTTCGTGGGCAGGTCAAAAGTACCATTGCAAGATGACAGCACCCTTGTACACCACTATGCGACGACGCTGGACAACACCAACCGTTGCTGCCGCCCTGCCAACATGCAGAGCGGAGTGCACCGCACACGCCCACACCCCGTCCTGGCCACGTATTGAATAAACCCACACAAACAGCATCCTTGTTTCCCCAGTACATGCACACTGCCGAGGCCTCTCCCTTGCGACGCGCGTTAACCCCTTGCATCTCCACCAACTCGGTCCCATTCCTTACCCACCCCTACCATACCACACAGCTCCCGTATCCCGCCGACGTCATCAACAGGGCCACCTGCACCGAACTTACAGCGCTCCTTGCGTGCATCCACCCACACTGCCTAACCCACAGGCGCATGCACGCAGACCAGCATGCACTCAGTTGCGCTGCCCCAGGAAACCCCAAACCTACAGCCAAGTGCTCAGGTTGGCCCTACCGAACGCGCTACCATCTCGGCCCGCACCCCCTACCATCCAGCTACCCCATCGCACACAGCCCACTGCTTGTGCCCCGCGGCCGCCAACAGCAGAGCCGCCTGCGCCCCACTGACGTCATCAACCCCCACCAGCAGCACCCGGGTGCTGCTTTGCGGCCCCACATCCACACCGCCTAGCGCACGGGACAGCTCCGCTGCCAAGTGCGTCGCCGGCTGCTGCTGCTGCCCCGCGGTGGTGGACGGGTCTCCTCCCCCTGGTGCGCCCGCTGCTGCTTCGTGGCCAGGGGACCCCAGGCCCAGCAGGGGCAGCAGCTGCTGCAGCGCCAGAGTGCGCACTCCTGGCAAGTCCGGCGCGGCCTGCGGTCACACGTCACAGGGGTCACGGGATAAGGTGTATCATTGCCATGGAGAGGAAGTACGGTAACCATTCAATTCGTAACGACTGACCCACCACGCTTGTAGAGCAGGTTCTTGCAGTCGCACGCAACACAGCAATGGGTAGTCGGGCTTCCAAGGTGCCCACATGGGTGTGCACATTTGTGTTTATTTTTTGACATGCTATATTACATTCCACATGCTGCGTTGCCCCGGCTCCACGTGCTGAAGGCCAGCACACCGTAAGTCGCCAACATCACCTACCTGCCCACTCGCACACAGGTCCATCACGACAATCTCTGAAGCTCACAGCAGCTGCGGCTACTGCCCGCACAGAGCCGTACCGACCCGTCCATCGCCACAATATTCAGCCCACCTGCTGCTGCTGCTGGTGCTGCTGCTCCTGGTGCTGCGGCAGCACCGCCACAACCACTGTGCCGGGCCGCGCGCCCGCAGCAGCTTCTAGCACCTCCTCCCGGCAGGTGGTGTGCTGCTCCTGCAGCTCCCCCTCGTACGTCGTGGATAGCTGCGGCAGGGGTACCGATCATCCGTGGCCCAACAGCTCTAAGGGAAGCAGTGACGGCAGGGTACGTCAACCTCGAGGCACTGCGTCTCAACACAAGTTGGCTGCGTGCGCCAAGCTGCCAATCCGTGCTCGCGTGGCGGTGACAGGAATGCCATGCTGTCGCGTGGAACCACACCTTTTTTGAGGTACACCAGCGGCTATCCTATACCACTGTCCACGGCCCCCACCTTCAGCGGGCACGGCTCGTACAGCTCGGCCTCGCCTCCCGCCGCCTGCCACGCCCGCCAGCCGCCCGCCAGCACCGCCGCAGCCGGGTGGCCGTACGCCACCAGCGCCCACCACACGCGAGCAGCTGTCGTACACGACCCGTCGTCGTACACCTGACACCGGCCGATCGGCATTCATTTACTTTGCAGGAAGGGTCAGCAGGTCTGCAGCGGCAGTGCCCATCCCCCTAATGGTATTGCCGAAAGGTGAATTCGAGCTCACGCTACGCCACATAAACGAGAACGGCCGTACGGCAGGAACCGCAGGACAGCAGGAGCACTGCTTCGTCACCCACCACCACGGGCATGTCCATGGAGAGCCCCCGCGCCTCAAAGGTGGGCACATACACGTCCGGGTCACGCTCAAGCAGCAGCGGCGCCGGCTGCCACGGCCGGCTGGACACGCCCTCGCCGCCGCCGCCCCCCTGCCCCTGCGCTTGCCCATGCAGCAGCGCCAGCAGCCGCCTGGCAACATCGTCCCTGTCCTCTCTGCTGGCAGGGGAGTCCCCTCCTCGTGCTCCGTCCCTCATCCAATTGACGAACACAGCTCCCTGGAGGGTGGACCACCAGGACCAGCCACCAGCGGTGTGCATACGGTACTAGGGAGTTAGGGCCATACACACTTGATGCCTTGGGCCACGTGGCACCTACCATGTGGGCATGTGGCACCCACCGAATGTCGCCTACCGCTGTGCGAGCAAACTGCAGTACCGTACATCCAGATGCTAGCACCGGACACGTAGCTGTAGTCTGCGCTCCTGCTAGCGCCATGCACGTGTCTGTCCTTGTGGGGAACCTGAGGCACTGACCGGCACGTGTCCTTCCAGGTAACCATCGTAGTCAGACGTGCGGCGGTCAGCTCCCTCCTCAGCCTCCAGCTGCTCTTGCCCGTCTTCGGGCACACCACGGTTGCACTCGTGGGGTCCTGTCGGGGCTCGCGCACGGCCCCTCGCGTCGAAGACGCGAACCTCCTGCACACAGCAGCACGCATTGCGCTTAGGTACGCAATTTGATTGAGGCAGTTAAGAGGGTTGGCCAGTAGTCGAGCTATCCGCTCCTGCCACGTGTTGTAACTGCCATGTGCGCATGATGGCACGCGTGGTGTGGATAAAGAAAGAGCCCAAGGTGATCCGTGCTGCCAGGAGGGATGGTTAGTGGTCAAACCATTCGCTCCTGCCACGTGCTGTAACGCCACCCTTTGCAAGGTACGGCGGGGTACGGTTGGTCACGCATGTGTACGGAAACCAGCCGCATGCAACAGCACAGCTGCGGGACAGTACATGCAGCACAGCGGCGGCAGCAAGGCAGCAACCACACAGCGGCCGTGGCGCGGACAACTTCGGCACACTAATCAAGGGAGACACCGATGTGTGGCGGAGCCGCCTCGCACACGTGTGCATCCCCTGGCATCCCTAACACACACACGCCTTTACATGGTGCTTCTGCAACGTGGCACGTGGCACGTGGGCAGCGCGGCACACACCCCACCTCGAGGTTGCGTTGCAGCCACGCGACATCCACCACAGGTCCACATGAAGAGGGCCCGGCAGCTGCAGTGAGAGCCGCACTGCGTCTTGAAGAGGTGGAGACGGAGGTGTGGGTGTGTGTCAGGACAGTTGCTGTTGCACCGCGGGCTGTACAAGGAGAGGTGGTTGTCGTTGGGCACGGGGGCGGAGTGGGCTGCCGTCCCGATATCCGCCACGCCACGTGTCGACACGGCGGGGACACGCTTACGCCGCTCATGTGGCAGGACGGTGCTAAGTGTCAAGAGCGTAGGCTGTTGACGCCGGGAGAGCTGGAATCGGTGTTGGTGAGGGGGATTTGAGACGGGCTCCGAGCGGTCAGCGGTTCAGGCCTCAGGGGGGAGGGTGTTGATTCGGTGGCGCGATGTGGAGGTCGCAGACTTGGAGTCGGGCCGGGAGCGAAACGAACAGGTTGGCTATCAAATAAAGGGTTGATTTGTATTTGCTTTTCCTCCCCTGCGCTAGAGTCCAACCTGAGGTTACCCAAAACGCATGCAGGACCTCCCAACACTGCGCTCGTCGCGTGCTGGGAACTCGGCAAGGATGAGTATATGGACGATCGCGGGTTACATATGCTGATTCCTCGTCAGACAGCTGCAGTATACACTGCGGTGCAATAGGAACTGGAGCAATTGTAAGGGGATCACAGTAGAAGCCTTCAATGCATTGTTCCGAAGCGAGGCTGGGCGAGGCAGCAGGGGAGGCACCCGCGGGGGGTGCTCCCCAGGACACCAGGGACGCACGATACCGGTCCAGCCTTTTACTCGTGCGTGTCAACCCACGTCCGACACTGCAGTTCCTTGCTCTCCCCGCTTCCCTTTCCCGCTTAAGTGTTCGTACGGGGTACGGCTAGTCCCTTGCTTATGGGCACCACGTGCCCCCACGCCTGTGAAGATTGCTGCAGCGTGCAGGATGGAGCACCTGGAGGGCTGGAATGCCGGTTGGGTGGGGCTATTGTTTGGCGTACTTGATGCCCTAGGCATTGACGTGTGGGCTGGCGTCCCGTCCCTGTGCCTGGCCATCAGTTCCCTGGCCAGCTGGAGAGGGGCTACGGCCCTCCCGCTGGCGGGTATTTGTACGGCTTTTCGTGAGAAGCTATCTGCAGCGTGGTCCAGTACTAGGCTGGTTGAGAATCCCCGTGATTGTGTATCGGACGGCAGGCAACCTGGTGTGAAAATGTGTAGGTACAAGCATTGGATGGGTGGTGTTGCGCTTGGGGCGGCGGTGGCGTCCTGGCTGCCGCATATCAAGGTTGGCATTCCCACCGCGCAGCATAAGCAGTTGATGCGTTTTAGGCTCTGCTGCTGGCCTCTGGCAGCAAACAGGCTGTGCGCGTCTGTGCCCAGGGAGCAGCGAGTCTGCAGAGTGTGTGGAACGGGGGTCGTTGAGGACGAGCGACATGTCCTGCTCGAGTGCCCTGCTTACGCTGACTTGCGGGTTGCAGCTGAGATTTGTGAAGGTGCCACAATGCGTGATGTTATGATGCAAGGTAATCAGGCAAAGCTAGCTGAGTTACTATCGAAGATTTGGTCGAGACGAAGTCAAATTCTTGGAAATGAGTTTGTCGGCCCTTGAGCCTCCGGCTCGTACATGGGTCGTTGCACTTGCGGAGGGGAAGAACCCTCGCTGTGTAACACTGACTGACTGAGGATGGAGCAGCCGAGACCTTGCCTTAGCCACCCGCTGAACTCAGCCCTATTGTTTCTACATTACCGGACATCCCTGCGTGCTGCGTGTCCTGCCAGGCATGTCCTGAAACACGATGGTAGTAACACGACCAGGTTCCTTGAGCAATCTGCCCGTCAATCTCCCCTGCTGCCCATCCGCCCAGCAAAGCCAATGGGTCGCGGCTACAGTACTGTGGCAGTGAAGATTCCCCGCACCGTGCAGCGCAAGGAACAGCTCCGCCAGGGTTCCTGTTGACAGCGTACAGTAACCGGTGCGGCGCTGGCAGTGAGTTGGGACCAGAACGATACGCACGGCAAGTCATGTCAATAGCTCGTTACAGGAGGAGTCACAATCATCAACAGTATGCACATGCAGCCTTCAAGTCATGTCGGCGAAGAATCAGACCAATCAAGTGGCTATGGCAACTAGGTGAGCTCGAGCATGCAAATGAAGCAACCAGACCTTAATCAGTATGCCCCGCGGCCAGACATGTCAGGAGTCACCACCAGGTGTGATACGTAGCGTACAATTGCATGGAGACCCTTGAGCCTCCGGCTCGTACATGGGTCGCACTTGCGAAGGGTTTACAGGAACCCTCGCCGTGTAACACTGACTGACGTACGAACGGCATGAGCCACTGCCTGCAACACGTCGACACTGCAGCGCAAGTAACTGAATCTGTACACATCTGTCGGTGCGAAAACATCACGTGCACAGTCGCGCGTCGGGCATGTCAGCAATGGGGGCCATGCCAGCAGTAGGACCACGCGCCGCCCGTCCGCCTGCACAGGCGCCAATAGCCCACTGCGTCAGTGCTGTGGTTTGCGCACACTACCAGAACTTCCCATCACCACGTTCGCTCAATCCTGGGAAAGCAGGCAGGCGCGAAAAACACCCATACCCATGAACACGACCGCAGGCACCACCACACATTACCATGGCTACCACCACCACCACGCTTCCAAAAGCATCAGAATGAGCACAAAATTGCGGTAGTCTCGCAGCATCGCAACCATACTTACGTGCGCGCCCTTCGCGCTGCGCACTGGCCGGGGCATTGGGGTGCCGTATGGAACAACGGCACCCCTCACCCAAGCCCCGCCGGCCATCCCCACTGTCCGCGGGGGGTCCACTCAGTAATAAGGCCATGCAATTATTGTCCTGGTCGTATGCGCCTCCAGCAGATCAACCGGCCCCAAGGCTTCGCGCAACATGTCAGTCCCTGACACGCTCGACGTAATAAAAAAACACATCTTCGGCAGTCGTCGCAATGCAGCATCAGCATCCGCACCGGCTACTCCACACAGCACCAGCCCCCATTACTGTCGCAGTGCCATGCCGCCGCCGGGGCACTAGGCTCCCTCCCACCGGAGGGACACAAGGCACCCCACGAAGCCACCCTCCTACCTACAACCATATCCCGTTCGTCCTTCCTCCCGCGGCCGTATCCTTCACGCCCAGTGCCTTACAACGGAAGCCCTCCCCTGCAATCGGAACCGGCTCTCCGTACCTACCTAATCACACGGTCTCCCTGCGGACAACTCACAGCAGAGGACTGTCTACGCGCCAACGTCTTTGCCAGTCGAAGGCCTATGTACGACCATAAGCCCCGTGCCGTTCAAGCGTTGACCAAACCACGGTGCATGCCCAATCGCTCGCATACCACCGTAGCCTACCTAACCTCTAATTCGACAGGCCTAGGCCCCTACCCTTCCGCACATGGGTCGGCAGCTCCTAGAACAGCACACCAACGCTGTTACCCCCTTAGGGGCTAAGCAAGCAGTGCACAGGCCGCAGAGCCTCACTGTTACTGCACAGCACAACGCCTGCTGCGGACGCCTACACAGCTATCCTGCACACTCCGCTGCGTCTACGCTTCAGTACAATTGCTATGTCTGAATAGGAACGCACTCAGTTCTCAGATCCGAACAGGGCAGCGAGCCACGGCCACGACGGTTGAGCTTGCCCGTGCGGGGGCAAACGAACGGCCTTGACGGCGGCAGCTGCTCAGAATCACACGAGCCAGTCTGTTTTACGGTCACACCTACCTGCCAGCATTCCAATGCGCTTAAAGTGCTACAGCTTCACCTAGACGCGGCCATCCGCTACCCCTGCCGAATTGCAACAGCGACACGCAGCCTGCCTCTTGCGTTCCTTTCAGGACGCACCGCACCCCTTGGCCGCATCCGCACCGCAGCCCGACGCCGAAGCAAGCCCTTGGCCCCTAGGCCTCCACCCAACAGCCCCGCACCCCCCCCTCACCCGCACCCGCTCCCTCGCCACCTGGACCTAGCCACTTCCCCACCACCCTGGCTCCTCCCCGCAGCCCCGCCCTCCTCGCCTCCCCCACGCGCCCCTGTCCTGCCACGTGTCTCGTGCCACGTGTCACATGTCCACCAGCAAGTGCGCGTCGTCCGGCAGGTAGCCGTTGTAGGGGCTCCAGCCGCACCACTCCAGCACCCGCACCTCCATCGCCACCAGCACCCCCGGCCCCGTGCCCACCAGGTGCGCCAGGAACCCCACGTGCGGCACGTCCCGCCGCTGCTCCTCCAGCTTGGCGCTAACCCACACGCACGCCATCGAGTACGCGCGCTCGGCGCTAGCCGCTGCGCCGCCGCTGCCGCCGCGGCCCCCGGCGCGCGGGGTCAGCGGTGTGGCCGGGGGCAGGGGCATGGACATTGGTGCTGCCAGGGCCATGGGGATGAGGCCGGTGGCCCGCTGCGTGCTGCCATTGCAGTTGCCTGCTGCCGCTGCCGGCCCGCGGGCGGCGGTGTGAGCGGCGGAGCGGTGTGGGCGCACCGAGGCCAGCAGCAGCACCAGGCCGTGGATGCGGCGCCACAGGTGCAGCGCCAGGCGGGCGGTGGTGGGGATGGACAGGTTGAGGGCCTTGCAGGCGTACAGGATCCACTGCGGGCGGAGGGTAGCGGGTGGAGGGGAGGGCGAAGCGATGGGGGTTGGGTGGTGTGGAAGCGGGTGACTGTGGGGCGGTCATGGCACGTGCAAACGCGTGTGCAGAACAGGCTGAAGCAGCATCAGCGTGGAGCAGTATGGCGGATGCATGGCGTGTACACAGGGTTGGTGAAGGGTGCGGTAGGGGGCCTTGGCATCTGGTGCTGTCCTTGGGACGCACACACGCACCTCTTCGGGGGAGCTGTCCAGCGGCGCAACAAGGGGCGGCAGCGGGGTGCCGGGGCGCACGGGCGGCGAGTGGGCGGGCAGCTCCAGGGAGCGCCTGCGCTGGTCGTACTGCTGGGGGTAGCCGTACTCGTAGCCGTGCACCTGCCTGTACGGCTGCTGGTAGAGCTCTGGGGCTTGCAGGTGGTGGTGATGGTGGTGGTCGTGAGAGTGGTGGTGGTGTACTTCGTAGGCCTGCATGATGAGCTGTGGGTTGAAGGCCTGCAGCTCGAGCAGCGCGCCCGGCAGGGGGCCCGACACCTGCTGCAGCAGCAGGGGCTCCAACCGCGGGGGCCCGTGGCCCTGCTGCGGCCCAACAGGGCCCGCGAGGGTGACCAGGTGGAGGGCGGGGTGGGAGCAGCATGGCCGGTGGCAATGCTGTTGGGAGTGCGTTGGAGGGTATGGAGGCTCAGGCCAGGTCACGTGGCCAGCGGGGCGGACCTGCAGCTCTGGCGTGGTGATGACGTGGAAAGCGGGCCGCGCTTGTTGCGCTTGTTGGTGCTGCTGCAGGTAAACCTGCTGTGGGTGAGCGTTGTGTTGGCTGAAAGACTGCGGCTGCAGCTGTGGGCCGTCGCGGAGAAACGCGAACTGATTCGACGATTGCACTGTCGCAACCGCCAGCTGTTGCCCGCCCGAAGGCGCGCCCGCGGTAGCCGCAAGCTGCCGCAGAGAGAGAGAGCTTGTTGAGCTATTGCTGCGCCAGAGCTGATGCGGAGGTTGCAGCTGCTCAAAAGTGCTGTCACCAGAATGTCCGTACACCAGGCCTTGCACCTCCGGCCGCGAGCCCACTGCGAAGCGGTTGTTTGAAGCCGGCAAAAAGCCCTGCGCAAGGCCGCGCGAGCTGGCGAGGACGCCTTCCGCAACAGGTCCCCCGCAGTACACTGGGGGCTGCCAAGCCGCTGCACCCTGCTGCGCGCATGCCACGAAGACTTGACACTCCGAATGCACTGTTTGCTGCACGGTTGCGTCCGCGCGGAGCGAGGGGGCGTAGCATGGCCCCGAAGCCACTCGCCGTTTCGAGACGCTCAAGCCTTCATCGCATTGATAGAAACGCCGTTTGGATTGCCGCTGACATGATTGCATCCACAGAAGTGAACTGTCTGCAAGGCCACCTGGTCGCCCCTCAGGCGTGCACGGTAGCGAGTTCGTTCCGAGGGACGAGGGCGCATCTTGATATGCACTGTAATGCTGGACATGGTTGGGTAACGAGGGCGCCAGCCCAAAGACCCCGAACCCGAGGCCTTCCATTACCTATGGGGCTGTGGCCACTTATGTTTAGGTTGCAGAGCTTACATGCTATATGATCTGTCAGGTGTAAATTGTATGAGTTCGGCTGCTGAAGTGAAGTGAAGCCACTACAGTTGTCGAGCCCGGATGTACTGCTGAAAGTCCTCTCGGCTACTAAGCTGGACACGAAATCTTCTGTTCTCAGTTAAAAATAAAAGTCTCTGGTTTCTAATATGCCTTGATGTCCCAGGATCAGTTGTGTCCGCCCGCCGGACAAGGGGGATGCTGTTGCGGCAACAATCATGGCGTGCATGACAAAACGAAGCAATGCTTCAAGCTTTGCACATGTAGAAGCTGCATGTTCCCTGTCAACATTGACAAATGTCCGTTCGGCGACCCTTGGGGCGGAAGCTGCGCCACCCGTATGCACGTTACAGAGGTACAGCGGAACGAGCTCTAGCTCTCATATACTTGCCTCCGATACCCATGCATACCAATTGTCTGCCGCTGTGCCCCCTCGACTCGACTGCAACCTCCTCTGCAACAAGGGATGTGGAAGTTCGCCCTTTCGCCAATGTTCAGTTCGCACAGGATGGCTTCCAAAGGAAAGCAAGGGGTTGCATTGCGTACTTCTTTATTTCTTTCATTAGCCGTCAGGTCGTTTGGTCCCCTCGACGCGAATTTTATGTAACCCCCTTGACACCCGAAACGTGCCGCCGGAACTCAACCTGTGTCGTGTAAGCGTTTCGAGGGTTCTAAACAACCCCCGTAACCAAGCGCATATTGCATATGATCTTGCCAGCGCAACTTTCGTATGGTGGCCTACGTCCTGGCGCCAGCCGCGCATAAACCTGCGTAAACAGCAGGGGAAACAGCAACCCCTGTTCCACCCTCCTGCGCTACCAAGCGGATGCCCCTGCACCCGCTGGATTCCCAGCTAGTTCTGCAGCTGACAAACCTAGCGGCAAGGATGTGGCAGGGGTTTGCTGAGACTCCTGAGGGGGATGTTATGATGGCCGCACCGCACCACGAGCAAGGCTGGTCCGAGGTGCACCGCCGAATCGGTCTCCGCTCTCCAGGCTGCTCCTGGCCAGTATGGCCTGCCCGGAGGAACTACCCAAAGGTCTCCCCTGGTACTGCCCTGCGACCATCAGGCCCCCGCCGCAGCTTCAGGACTGGTACCTCAGGATTCGTGGGCAATGAGGGTCGGCAGTCGGTGTGCTGATAGGCAGCCGGACGCCAAGTATCGCCCTGGATCACATCAGTGGACACAATCTGGGGCCACGCCGCGAGCGTGCCAGCGCTCTCTGTCTCGGCTTCTCAGATCAGCTCGAATGCGTTGACCTTTGTGCACAACCCCAACGTGGCACGTACACAACAGCGTGGTGCACGCGTGAATCGGCCGAACCTTGCCGAAATGCGACGCAACCGCAGGTCCACAGCCCATCACACAACCACTGTCAACGCAGCCACGCTGGTGATGTCGTGGCATGCTGCCATGATCCACAACACCAGGCCGAAATCCCATGCTGCAGCGAGGCTGCATGTCTGTCGGTTTGCAGTGATAGCAGGATGAATGGGTTCTCGTCAGTGCCGCTGTTCGCTGTTGTTAGCCCCTGCACCCCAGGCCGAAATGCGACCTGCGTACAGCAGCCGCCCCTCCTCATCCCATCCCGGCACTCTCGCACATCTCAGCACCACGCCACCACCAGGCGCCTGCGCGCTCGTGCGTGCCGCTACAGCCCTGTCCCTCTTCCAACGCCCAACCAGAGTTGAACGAACACACCAGCCCCTCCTCTAACAGTGAGATCTCGCTCAGCTCAGCACCAGATAGCATGCATTGCACGAGCAGGCCACTACAGGCCGCACCAGCTCCGTAACCATGGTGCGGCAACCGACAACTGACAACCGCCCACTCAGCTCCACCCCTGGCTGCCTGGCGGAGCCGCAGGACCCAACCCAATGTCCCCAAGCGCATCAGCGTCCACACCACCTGCCCCTCCAAGCAGCCCATCCAGGCCCAACCCATCCCCCAGGCTCAGCCTACCCCCAGTCGGCAAGCTCAGCCGCCCACCGCCCCGGTCCCCTGCACCCAGGCTGAGCCTCCCACCCGCTATCATATCGACCCCGCCGTCTCGCTCATCACGGCTCGCTCCCTCCCCAACCGCCCGGCCCTGCGCCTCCACAGGTACCTGCCCCGCACAGCAGGCGGTGGCAGGTGGCTGCGCCGCAGCAGCAGGAGGCGCGTTGCATCTGGCTCCTGTCCCGTCGCACTGCAGCTGCTGCTGCGGGCACGGCTGGGCTTGCGCTCCAGCGCCCGCCACCGCCGCCCTGGCCGCAGCTGCCGCCACCGCGGCCGCGGCCGCAATGTGCGGCGCCACCACCACCACCTGCTGCTGCTGCTGCCGCGCCTGTACCTCCCCCGTTCCTGCTCCCGCCGCATGTGCCAGAGCCGCAGTGCCACCATGCAGCTGAGTCCCGCCGCCGCCGCCGCCACCGTCCTGCCCAGCCTGCGCCCCCGCCGCCCCGCCGCCATTAGCTACGCCCCCTGCACTGCCACCGTGCCACCCACCAGCAGTACAAGCACCAGCACCGACCACAGCGGCACCGGCAGCAGCGTCCCCACCCCCACTTCCGCACCTTGCTCCAGCACCAGCGCCTCCCCCCACGCCGCTGCCGCCGCTCCTCCCACGCCCCCCTGTCCCCACTCCTGCTTCCGTCCCCGCCCCCGCCGAAGCGGCCCCGCCCCCTCCTCCGCCGCCCGCCGCCGCTCCTGTGCCTCCAGCGCCCGCCGCCGCCCCTCCGCCCGCCCCGCCTTTGCCGTACACCGCCCCCGGGATGCAGTTGATCTCCTTGAGCGCCCGCAAGTCCTCCTCGGGCAGGCCGGTTCCTGTCACCTCGTTTCCGATGGACACCCAGTAGTTACGCAGGTTGTTCTTGCGCGCAAAGATCTCCAGGTAGCGGCCTGCGAACGGGAAGGCGGCGTTTTAGTCGTACCGTTGCGTTCCAGGCGCAATAACCTATCAATGTCCTGCATTTCATGATTCGGATCGCTTAGTCCCAGCTGCAGGAGCTGAACTCGCTGCGGCAGCACCACAGCACCATCAAGCGTATGCCCAGCTGCAGTGCCGCTGCCGCCGCCGCCTAGTCAAAATCCGCACACTTGTCATCATACCCGCACGTCCCTTTCAACTGCCTAGCTAAGTGCCGCATTGCGCTCTCAACGTGTCCACATTCGTCTCTTGACACGATACGCAGCCCAAGCCCGACACATCTGCCAAGAATCAAATCCTCTGCCGCTAGGCACACCCCAGGGGCAACACTGGTTGCTCTACTACACCCCCGACCACCACTTCAGCCTCGCGTGACCAGCCCTCTAATCCGTCCCGGACCCTCCCCCTAGCCCGGGCATCAAGCTGCAAAACCGCCCTCCCCCGTTACCTAGTACCTGGCCACGTAGGCAAATCCTACGTAACTCCCTTGATTTCAGCATCTCAGTTTACAAGTCATCAGCTGGATCAGTGATCCTCCTGCTTCGCGGGTGCCCCAGCAATGCAACCCCAGGGGGCACCCAGCCCTGTGCAGGGCGCCGCGCACCCACCGTTGGGCACCAGCTGCTCCACCAGCTCGTATATCTCCTCGGGCTTCTGGCTCTGTCCGCGCCGCTCGCTGAAGATGATGTCCGACCCCACACCCGTAACGCCGCCAGGCCCCGGCCCCACGGGCCCCGCGGCGCACGGCGGGTTGCCCCGTTTGCCCACCAGGCACACCTACGATGTGTGACGAGCACAGGTGATGGTGTAAGTGAGCGTGTACTCCACAGCGTCAGCTACCAGTGCCGTATGTGAGTGGACGTGTGGCTTGCGGCGACGGCGGCCACGGCGGTGTTCCTCCCTGCCCGTCTACTGCAGCACGGGGATGTGGTGCAGCTGCTCTGGGTGCGTGCTGCGGCCAGCAGCGGTGGGCACGACGCCCAGCGGCTGTATGGTGCCGACTACGGGTAGATTCCGTGCGGCCCAGCTTACGTTGCAACAGCCATACCCTGAAGCGGCTTGCAGCCATTCACAGTCGAACCCCCATCACACCGCCCAGTGCGGAGCCGCCCTTGGGCCCAGCTGCACTATCCTACGAACCTCCTGCCCACCACGATGCATCAGCTCCGCGTCTCCTTACATCCTAGTGGATGCAATGGAGGTCACTAGGTGCATCCTTTCCCCCCAAACCCCGCCAAGCCACCGATGCTGCTGTCAGCTGCTCAGGGCCCCTGCCCCATCGCCGCTGCAGACCCCACCCTGATGCCCCCACCCTGATGCCCCCATCCTGGTGCCCCAATCCATATGCCCCCACCCTGATGGCCCCCCTTTGATGCCGCCATTCTGATGCCCCCACCCTCATGTCCCCACCCTCCGCCGCACCTCCTTGGCGTGCTGCAGGTAGTATCCGTGGCTCTTGGCCAGCCTCCGGTTCACGGTCATCTTAACCCACACCACCTCGTCCACCAGCCTGCGCAAGCCAGCAGGGTGCGCGCGGCAGGGCGGGCCAAGCAATCGTCATGCCATCTGGTGCGGAAGGCCCCTCCCAAGCACCAGCATAAACTCTTCCCAGGGCGCCCCAACACTGCATCCCTTTCCCCCGCAGCCGGTGACGGTTTTCCGCTTTCCCCGATATCCAGTCACAAACCTACGCAGCAGGCATCCGGCTCCGTCAGGCAGCCAAGGACAGTCCATTGTCCTCGCACGAGAAGAACTCATGCCATGACGACTGCAAATGGGCTGCACCCACAGACCTCGGCGCCGCCCCCCTCCCAACCGCCCAGCAGACGGCAGCACCTCCACCACCATATTCCTGCAGGGTCAGGCAGCGTGGCTCCCCCACCCCCCACCCCCTCTGTGCTTGTGCTCACGCGACACACCCCGCCCCCACCGACACGCCGTTCTCCTCTGCAGCAGGCGCCAAGCGCCTCACCTGTAGCCCCACTTGTCGAACAGGTCCAGCGTCCACTTGTACTTGGCGTTGATGACCCACACGAACAGGTACCCGCCCTCCCGCTGCAGCTGCGGCACCGGCAGCGAGGAGATGTGGTCGTCGTTGAGCTGGCTGTAGCCCAGCGCTACACCCCGCGTGGGGTTGGCTGTAGCAAGCTGCCACGGCGGGTCCATCATGACCACGTCGAACTGGCATTGGCTGTACAGCCGCGGCCAGTCAAAAGTCGTGACGTTGGCGTGGATGGGCACGCAGTGGGGAGGGACCTGCCACTCGGAGGGGTCGAGGTCGTCCACACAGCCGAATGTGAAGTCGACGCCCTCCTCGCCGAGATGCGCAAACTCGTTGGTGGAGGGGCCAGCGGCGCCGGGTGCGGCTGCGGCTGCAGCTGCAGCTGCGGCTGCTGCGGCGTCGGAAGGGACGGTGGAGAGGGTACCGAGCTGCGGGTCTGGTGTGGGCGCGCGGGGGTCCTGCGTGGTGCTGGGCGGGTCGATGCCGCCGGCGCGGGCTTCGAGCGTGAGGACCGGGTCGCTAGGCAGTTCACCGTCGCCTAATTGGCGCAAGCGGCCCGCAGCGTCGCGGATGGCTGAACGGTACTTCGCAGCTTCGGCCAGCAGCTCCTCCCGCGACAACTGCTGCCATGCCCGAACGGCATCTGCCTCTGGAAGGGATAGAAGGGCCTCTGACAGGCCCATGCTTTGGTCATTGGTTGCGTCCGATGCGCTTTCCATGGTGCTGCGCGGCCCGGGCGGAGCGCAGGTGCCTACCCCGGGCCCCGCTTGTTCCTTTCTTGGCCCGCACTGAACTTATAGAAGCTTAACGGCGCAGCTTGAACTTATACTGTGGCATTCAAATAAGTGCTGCAACCGGCGCCCCTACGCACGTCGGCCAAAGGCTTTCGCGCCAAAGTCCCATTGCATTGCATGTTGCAGGAGGGTGTACAGGGCGAGACAGCCATTCCTTGAATAATAAATCGCTGCACGAGCACACAATATAGGATTGTTTTCGCCAGCTTATGGTAACCTTGCTAGCCTGAGAGCTTTGAATGACAAACATGCGAAAGGCCGACGTCCTCTTGATCAATAAGAAGTGATACTGTACTCACGTGATATCTAAATAAGTTGCGACTGATCAGGACTAGCACTGTTTCAGCACGTTCGTGTCAGTATGTTGTGACGACGCTTGCAGCGCAAGCTAGCAGCTTCCTACATTAGCTTTGGCTGCGTATAAGCGTCAGACAACTTGATATGGTGCAGACTACGTTCCGTATAGAACCTAACCCAAGGGCTTCGGAAGCGGACGGGGCCCTAGCGCGAGGCGATTCGGGCAAGCCAGATATATCCGACGACTATGCGTAAGTCATGCTTGACGGTTATCGAGCATGTGGACACAGCGCGCCTGAGGTGTTGCACTGCTTCTCATTTGTCGGCCATGCACGATCAGTTCACACCAACCCAACCTTCCTATAGCTCCGCAGTAGCGGAGACGCGTCTTAGTCATTAGTCGCACGTATGCAGGTTGCGTTTAGAATTGTTGTGCGTGTCATCGGTCGGCAGCGCGCAACAGCACCCCTTGCGCGCACCACGGGGCCCCAGACGCCCGTCCCTTGGCCGCATCCGCACCCGCGGCTGGACCTCCACGTCCCCCCTCATAGCTACCTTACCCATCCAAGCATTTCAGCAGCTTGAGTAGCTCACTTTCGCCATTCCCTCGTTTGCTGCAACACCACCCATGCCGCTCGCCACGCTGCGCCCGTTGCCAGGCGACAAAATGTGTTCGACATTGCCAAGGGCCGCTGCGGCTGGCTGGTCATGTTCTGCCTCGGTCTGCTGCTGTCGGCCCTCATCGTGCAGCGCTTCGAGGACCTATTAGAGCACCATGTGCAGCTGAGGTGCGGGGGCGTGCGTGCATGTGTGGTAGCGGAAGACCGTTGCGCAGAGGGGCAACGACGTAATATATTGAGGACTTCATCGCGTCTTATTGGCGAAGTAGGCGCTGGGCACCATGGGGAGCCGGGGCCAGAAGGGCACTGCAACCCTTGCACGCGCCGGCACATTAGCGCCTTCGGTGGCTCATGGGCGTGCGCCCCGGCTGTCGTTCCAGTGGGCTCCGTGGCCCGATGGCTGAACCATGGCTGCACCAGGCGGGCCAGGTGGCGTACTTGCCGCGGTTGGTGCTCCAGCTAGGGTGTAGGGCACAATGAGACATGTGCACCTTTCTAAGACCAGAGCCACCATGAGACATGTGTGTCGGCATGCGGCCACCCTGAACCCCGGCAGCTTCTTCGTTCCTCTCATCATGGGCCATGGCGGGAACACGGGGAGCCAGACAGTGTCCACCATCATCAGGTGGGTGCGTGGGTGGGCGTGTGGGTAGGTGTGTGGCTTACCGGTCCGTGAGTGGGTGGGCGTGTGGGTGGGTGGATGGGTGGCTTACCGGTCCGTGGATGGGTGGGTATGTGGGTAGGTGTGTGGTGTGTGGGTGGCTGGCTTTCCGGTCCGTGAGTGGGCGGGCGTTTGGGTAGGTGCGTGGCTTGCTGGTCCGTGCGTTGGCGGGAGCCTCGCCGCGCGGCACCGTTCATTCGGGCCGGGGCATGTGCGCATGTCCCGCGGCACGGCGGGCCCGTGGCACGGCGGGCCTGCGCCACGAGGCCGGGGCTTAGGGCAGTTTGCAGGCCGTAGGGCACGTGTGGCAAGCAGTGTGCAGGCGAAAGGTAGTGTGTTCGTGTTACGCAGGATACGTAACCCCGTTGACAGCACTCGATGAGTTACCGGGGGTTAGGGCTCATGCAACGTTTGGCTGGCGCAACAGCATGCTTTACGCGGGAACACTGGAACACGGGGTGGGTTCGGCACACGCCCGCATAGGGTCCACCAAGGGGCAGATAAGGAACGTTTGCCTGGAGCCTACACCCACTGCGCCGGACGTTTGCGGGAGGATTGTAAACGTCCCGTGGGCGTGGCAGGAGGTGGTTGCCCCTTTAGCGTGGACGGGGTTGCCATTGGTAGACCGGTGCCCCTTCCAGCAACGCCGGGACTCATGGCCCCTTGCACGGTCGCCATGCCGCAGGGCCTTGGCGCTGCGGCAGCTGTCTCACCGGGACCTGCTGCGGACGGTGATCAAGGAGGGCGTGGCGGGAGGCCTCATGGGTGGGTAGCGGCGCGGGTGCCTCGTGGGTAGGTCTCTGGGCGCATGGATCAGAGCTGTGGTGGGCGGGGTGTTGGTTAGGGCGCGGGTACTGTCATCCAAGGCAAGGGAGCGGGGCACTACTTCAAGCGCGTGTGTGTGGGGCCCGTGTGTGTGTTGTGACCTTTGTGTCCCTGTCGCCCCGTGTGCATGTTTGCACGCTGTCCCTATGTGCCGCCGGCGAGGGAGCTGATGGGTGGCACCATTTGGTGGTACGGCATTGCTGCAAACCTGCCAGTGCCGTCACTGCCAGGCCGCCTGGCCGCTGACTCCGATGTCCCTGTGTGCACTGTGCGTTGGTGTTGCACCGCAGGTGGGCTGATCGGCGGCGCCATCATGATGGTGTCGCTGGTGTGGCCCGACATTGGGCCGGGCGTGGGCCTCACGGTGGGCGTGTCGCTGCCGGTGGGTGGGGGCCCGGCCTTCCGGGTGGAGGGGCGGACGAGTGGGTTAGCCGGGGCGGGGTGGGCAAGTGGCGAGATGGGGATGTGTCTTAGGTGCATGGGGGCGTCCGGGCAAGCACGTCACCACAGCCGATTGGGTGCCGAGGACTTAAGTACAGGTGCCAGTACCGCAATGCAACCATAGGCACAGCCCGGTTGAGATGACCGTGCCCGAACTCTATCGAGCGAGCGTTGACGCAATGCACTCCCCTGACGGGTTCCCCAACCGCCCCGGGCCACTCAGATCATCTCCATGTGGGCGAACGCCGTGGGGGCGCTGCTTACCATGGTAGCAGACAGATTCAAGTGAGTGGCCCCTGGCTCCTGGCCTGGCAGCATTGAGGATTTGTAAGACGGCGGGGGCAGTGGCGGGCGCGAGCGGCCCTTACTGCGCGAGGAGTGTTACACGGAGGAGAGCAGGCCCTTGAAGGGAAGCTGGTCACGAGGGTAACTGGAATCATGCCCCTCCGGGCCCCGCAGTCATTCTACTTCACACAGCGGCCTTGCCGACGTGTCCTGGATTGAGGGAGCATGTAGCCTCAGTCTCGCACACCCACCGTCTGACGCTGCGTCCACGTGCTGTCCTTGCCCCTCCACTCTGCAGGATGGACCCGGCGGTGACGTCCGTGCCGCTGATGACCACCATCGTGGACGCCACAGGGCTGGTCATCTACTTCTACATCGCGGAGATATTCCTAGACATGGGGTCAACGCTCAAAGAGGTACACGCGGCGCACACGGCGGCGGTGGTGGCGGCGGGCGTGGGGAAGGTGGGCACAGCGGGCGCGAGCAAGGCAGCGGCGGGGGCGGGGAAGGTGGCGGGAAAGGCGGCGGCGACGGCGGCGGCGGTGGCGGGCAACTTAGCTAAGAAGCTGTTCCCGCCGTCGCCAGCGCTGCCGCGAAAGGGCGGGAGAGGGTTATGATTGGTGGGCTACGAGTGAGAGCTATCGACACTTGTACAGCAGGCGGGTGGTGGTGTTTATTCTGCTCAGTAGTCACTGTATTGGGTCGTTTTTGCTGCTGGCTTATAAAGAGGGTGCAGGCGGTAGGGCTCATGGTTGCGTATGGATATGCCTCGAAAGCGATCGCAGGTGCCGGTACACAGGCGACATGACAAGGGGTTACGCGCTGAGGTGCTGGCTGGAGGGTGTTGGTTTCGCACCTGGGCGAGATAGTACAACGGAGGAGAATGCTGCGCTGGACTTGACCCTGACCTGCATTTAGTACGACTCCAAAGGCCCATACATGGGCACTTGAACTGCTTCACTGTGTAACGCAGGACCATGGCGTAGTGAGTCTGAGAAGTGGGTCCTATGCGCACTAATCAGGCAATTGAGCTGTCTCAGTCGGTGTGCCTGCGCTGTCCTCAGGTGCAGCATTTGAACCCACACTGCGCATGTGCTCTGCTCTGTACGAGGCAGCTGACCCCTTGCACATTGCGCTTGGCAGGAACCTAAGTGTTCCAGCCACGTGCACGCTCTCCTGATTGTGCCCCGTCCGTTGGCCCTGCTGCATGAGAGTGTGTATCCGACCAAACCAGCACCGTGGATAGCTGCCAACTACACCACTTCCCTCGTGCGCTGCGGATGAGTCGGGCAGACGCACAGGATTCCGTTTTTGAGTGCTTACAGGGAGCGCCCTGGTCCGACCACCAGCAGCAGCAGCCAGCACGACACCCCCCCGGCGCGCTGCTCTCCTCCCGCTCCTGGCGTCTCCGCTGCTTTAGCGGTTGGCCTTGGCCACACGCTCGATCTCATCCTTCTTCTTGATGGCGTAGCTGTGGGACAGGTGTAATGGGCAAAAGGAAAAGCGCGCGCTCAGCATTTATCCTGCCTTAATCACGCGTCCCCTGTCGCGCGAACTGGAAACACGAACATCCATTAGGCCTACCGCCCTCGACCGTGCGATTAGTCACCCCGCGTAGTCACCGCACACAGGCCGCCTTCTCAACCATCCCCGCCACCCCGCCAATGCGCTCCTGCTCCCCTCTCCCCTCCTCCCCACCTGTTGGACGAGCCCTTGGCGGCGTTGATCAGCTCGTCGGCCAGGCACTCCGCAATGGTCTTGATGTTGCGGAACGCGGCCTCGCGGGCACCGGTGGTCAGCAGGTAGATGGCCTGCGGGCAAGAGGGCGGCACAGCAGCAGGGCGCAGGATCTCAGCCTTGCGACCTCGAGACGGAGGGGCAGGGTGAACGCGAGAAGATTTCGGGGTGGCGGAACGGGGTAACCGCAGGGGATGCAAAGCGCCACAGCCTTTTTAGCATGTCCAATGCAGAACTGCAACGCTAAACTGCAAACGCCACCGGATTGTTCTCGTGCCTTCTGCAATCGGGGGACAGCAGCGTCTGGTTCCTACTGGGACAGACATGCCTTCCGGTCCAGGCGGCAGACGTGTTTCAGCTCCAACCCCTTCACCGATGCGGCTCACCAACCTGCATCGATGTGCCACCCATCCGGCCGCCCCATCCAGCCGCTGCCTCATAACTGCCCCCGCCACCGCCTCCACCGCCAGAACCCCTCCCCGACGCCCCCACCACCAAAACCACTCCCACCCCACCCCACCTTGCCCCCACCCACCCCACCCCAGCACCCACCTGGTTGACGCGGCGCAGGGGCGAGATATCCACGGCCTGGCGGCGCACCACACCGGCGGAGCCGATACGGGTGGCATCCTCACGGGGGCCGCTGCGGAGGGCGAGCGGGTCCACAAACACGACACGGGGCGACGTCAGCCGGGGAGCGCGTTGGCTTTTGTGCAGCACACCGGTTTGCAAGGAGCTGCTAGCGACACACGCACTTCAACCACGAGGCAACGCAGGCTATGCTGCGCTGCGGGCTGTGTGCTGGGCCACCACTGATGGCAACATTGCGGCCAGCGGTCAGAGGGTGGCCATTGCCGGTTCTCGCGGCTGCCGCCTTGCAGCTCCGCGACTTCCTGCACCCCCCGCGTCCCCGCGGCATCTGTGCTAGCTGCACTGCCGCGAGGCAGCCATGCTGCGCTGCGCCGGATGGCCCACCGCCGGTAAAGGCTCGTCACGACCGCCCCATGCGCCTCCGCACTACGGGGCACCCCCGTCTGCGCGTGAGCCGACAACTAGCAGCCGCCCGCTGCCGCAAACGCCCGCCGGCACCGCCTGCCCGTGCTGCCGCTGCTGCAGTATAATCCCAGCTATCCGCCAAGGGGATATTTGCTCCAACCGCCCCCCGACCGCCGCTGACGCCCATGCTGCGCGCCGACGCCTCGCACAGCCACCTCCAGCCTCGCCGCCGCCAAGGTACAGGAGAACCCAAGCGGGCGGTCCCCTGTTGCTGCCGCCGTATAGCCCAAACCCACACCCAGTGCGTCGACAAATGAGTGAACGCGTGCACATGGCCCCCTCCCCCGACCCACAACCTTGCCCCTCCTCCCATGACCAATCACGCCCCCTCCCCTCCGCTGTTGACGTTGCCTCTCCCCCCGTTGGCCTTAGCCTGCCCCCTCAGCTGTCCATGCAGCCTCTTCCCCCCTCGGCCTATCCATGCCAGTCCCCCGCCCCACCTGTTGATGATGGCGTCCACCACCACCTGGATGGGGTTCTGGTCCGTCAGCAGGTGGATGATGTCGAACGCGTGCTTGACGATGCGCACCTGCGGGCGCGGCCAGGAGTGGGAGCAGGTGTTGCGGGCGGTGGGGGACCGGGCGAGACGCCACGCGATGACCGGGGCGCGCTTCAGGGCGTGCATCGGGCCCTGTAGCACAGCCCGTTGCCGAGCTCTACGCTCGAGCATCCCGCACGCTGCAGCTGTGGCCGGGCAGTGGCAGAGCGCAAGCCGGGTGGCCCGGTTCTATTCGTCGGCTGGTTGGCACCTGTACCGGCACCGTCGAGGCGTAGCAAGGCCTGCTGCCTGCCGTCCCGTCCCGACCGCCTCCGCAGCAGCATAGCCCCAGGGCCCTGCTCCTGCAGGGGGCTATCCCCGTAGCTGGCCCCTCCTGCTGGCAGCCCCGACCAGCGACCCCCGCCAGGCTACTCCGCCTGCCGCCAGCACCAGGAGGCCGAGGCCTCAACGGACTGCATGACTGCTGCGTGCATCCGATACAGAGCTCCGCCAAGGTTTCAAAGTGAGCGCCGTCAGCACTTGCGCACTTGCCGCCGCTGCTTGCTGCAGCTGCAGCGTGACCAAACGCGCTGGCTGCTTCAGGTCCCCGCAACCGCGTGCTGCTGACACCCCGGCTCTCGCAGCCGCCCCCGCCTTAGGCACGAGCACGGCCTTTGGCCGCCCGCACCGCGTTGACCATCCGGGATGGTCCGCCGATACCCACAGCCCCCACATCGCAGCTGCCAGTGTCGCCACGGACTGAGGCGGCGGCTGCTGCCCCGGCCTAGGCCAGAGCCGGTAGCCGCTGCTGCTGCTTATACTGCTGCTGCGCAAGCCTGCTGCACATGCAGCTGCTGCTGCAAGCAGCTGACCTCCGACCGCTCCGTTGCTGGGGTTTCAAGCCGCCTCCGCAGGGCTCAAGCAAGTGGGCAGTGCACATCAGGACACCCTGTGCTTTGGGCCCACGCAAACTTTGCTCCCATGCCCAATGCATGAGCTGAACCCATACCCACCGCCATCAGCTTCTTGCCGTTGTTGCGGCCGTGCATCATCAGGGAGTTGCACAGCCTGCGGCGCACAGAACGAAGACAACAAGAACCAGGCCCCGAGTTGGTCCCTCACGCTTGTCAACCTGCAATAGCGGAGACAACTGTACGCTACTGGCATAGCAGTGAACAGAAAGGAGAGCAGTTGGAGCTTGTGAGCGCGCAGCTTTAACTCCGCCCAGGCCCGATGCTGAAACCCAGCTGCAGCCGTTCCGCGGCATACGGCCGGAAGCGGCAGTCCAGCCCATTTTTGACGTGGCAAAAACCGGTAATAACGGCCACATGACCGCTGTGCCCAGACACACGTCGCCCGTCGTCGGCGGCGCCAGGCTGCGCTGCGATGCTGACTGCCGCCTGCTGTTCATGCGCACCTCTCAACAATCGGGCACAGCGCCTTGCGGAAGCGCTTCTTCTGGTAGCGACCAGCGGTGTGGGGCACATAGACCGCAAACTTGGTCTTCACAGCGATGTAGTCCTCCAGGGAAATGTCCTGGACCTGTAATGCCAACATCCATACTAGTAAGGCTTTGTTCTAGAGTAGCAGGTGCTAGGTCTATGGGCAAGGGCCGCCGAGCCGCCCCACCTCAATGTCCTCAAAGGTCCATTTCCCGAACAGCTTAACGTCAGAGGCGGCCGCCATTTTGAAAGCTCCTCCAGGAAACGGCCAGGAAGAGAAAGAGAGAGTGTGTCAGGGAGTTCCGAGTTTCCAAGGGCGGGGCACGGGGAGGGCCGCCAGGGAGGGCCATGCGACACATCGGCGACCGAAACTGCCTCCAGCCTGCATGCCACTTAAAAGCTGTAATACTATTCCCTCTGTAATAATTTAGCATTGAGACACGCACAGCAGCGGTCTTTCGCGCCAAAAGATGAAGCTGGTCCCTGCTTTCCTTCCAAGAGAAGCTTGTCCTTGGTTCCTTTCTTCCGGGCTCCCAGCTTGGAGAAAGACGCGACTGTTTGTCGTCCAGACTCTTGTAAGGCTTCGAGGAGCGGGGGAGGAGTGGGGCGCGTTGGGGAACTCTGGGTATCCAAGCACACACACGCCGTCGTCCTTCACACACACACAGCTGCGGTCCTCGTGCGGCTACCGTACCTTCGGCTTGCAGTAAACATCGCTGCCAGACCTGTCTCGACTACTGGCGCAGGCTGACTCGACTGGTAGCCACCACCACGGGAAAGGGTTGAACACGCAGTGCGCTGAGCAGCGCGCGAGTACAGCCTCTCGTGTCACCGGCTAGGGGTGCCCCCCTGACGGCGCCTGACGCAGCAGCAGGTTCGGTTGCACACGCGGAGGCCAGGTGGTCCACTCTCTGCTAGCCGTACAGCTTGCCGCTTGGTGCTAGAGTTGCAGCAACGAACCGGGGTCCTGAGGTTGTGGCAGTATCAACTTGCGTTCCTGGGTGTACGTTGGGGGGATACCGGTAGGTTAGGTGGATGGCCATCGGATAGGTGCCGTGGGCCGTGGCGTGCATGAGATGATGTTTACAATCTGTGCCAGCCTCGTGGAACTGGCCCGCTGGTACGGCACCATACGCACGGGGCCTGCATGCTGCACTCGGCACGTGGCAAGGGTAGATGCGTGCCGGGGCTGCGGCCGAGTACCGCAGCAGCTGGCTAGCGTGTATGGCCTAGGCGTACGTTAGGCGCGCAGGTTTATAGGCGGGTGACCAGCTGGCCACGGGCCGGGTGCCTGTTGTCAGCCAGGCATCGTGGGTGCCGGTAATGCATCGGAAGAGAACAGATTGTGATACGGCCTGTCCTCTCCCGTCTCTTCACCTGTGAACCTTTCCACAGAAAGAAAACGTACCTCCGCCGTGTCCCCAGCATGGCTTGTGGAGAAGCTTCGTGGGGGCGGGACCAGGCTGTGGTAGGGGGGGCCTTGAGGCCCGCACGTCGTGGCCTGGACTTTATGGAGCTGTTGCTCCTTTCCGTACAGCGAGAGGGGTGGGAAGCCCCGTGTCCCTAATGGCCGGGATCAGCTCTGTGTTTCGAGCGGGATGGGGCTGGGCTCTGGAGGAGGACCAAAACTGTAACACCATACATACTAACATACATGGCTGAGGACACACCTATGGTTGGGGGGCTGCCAAGCCGCAGCTTCCGGACGACTACAGCGAGGTATGGGGCAGCATTGAGTGCTTCGGTGGATGTGTTCTTGCGTGGTCGAATGTGCCGGCACTCCGGCACGTCGCGTGCATGCACGGAAAGGGGTGTCGTGCATGGCTGGTCCGCACAACCCAACAACCCAGCAGAGCCGGGTAGAGGTCTAGCTGGACCAGGCTTTTGGCAGCTTGTGGGACTCGCATCCGGCTGCACCTGTCTTTATACCCACCCAGTCTGCAGCCACCTGCAGCTGTGAAGGAAGGCCGTACTGATGCCAATGTTGTATTGTGGTCCATTTGGATTTGAGGGCAGCAGGCAAGCACTGATTGGCTTGCAGTGACGGCTGACGGGTGGTGTAGCGACAGCCGATGGGAGGGGAAAGCGAGCTGTTTTGGTAGATGTTGCCGGGCGCAGCGCACAGACGATGCTGCGCCGTGTGAATGAGTTGCCTCAAACCCGCACCGCATCCACGAGATCCTGTCAGGCATGGCCGGTGCACCAGGGATGGTTGCCGAGTGAACACCACCGCTAGGGCGTGGCCATGGCGGTGTACAGTACTAGATGTGCTGGACTGCCTGGATAGCACGACAGGTCGGCTGCAGCATTACGAACCGACGAGCATGCGTGGACTGGCAACCGCTATGCGTCGCTGCACAGCCGCCGCCGCCGCTAGTACAAGCTAGATCCCTTAGAGCCCAGTGGAACAGAACCTTCCGCTGAGGGCTTCGTTATACAATATTCCATGGCCATCGAAGAAGTGGCAGCCATGCCAGCACGTTGCCAACATGCTCCTGATGACGCACAGGAAGGTTCACAAACAAGACGTTATTCGTTTACATACGGTGTCCTCAACACGGCCCGCACGCCGTGTTACTGCACCCAGTATGCACACACGTCGCCCATCCAGCTGTGGGGTGCTCCAGATGGCGCAGACGCAGGCGCATGGCGCTTCTTCGAAGGCCAACTGCCAATCTTTTAGGCATCTCAATGGACATACACAACCGCGCTGGTGCACACCACACTCCTTGCCAGCCGCAAGCCGCTTGCTCACTCCACTTCCCCGTCAGTTGCGCTCACCGGCCCCGCACCCTCAGTCACCCAATGCACTTTGTTCACGCGCCTCTGCCAATTAGCACAACAAAACTTTCCACTACAACATGCATGCCCGATGATAAGGACAATCAGTGGAAAACAGTCCACTCACACTCAATACTACAGCAACACCCAAAGCAGGACTAACACCAACAGATAAGCCAGAGGATTTCACTTCCGGTCCCAGCAGCCACCTCGCGCCCACCCCTCACACCGCATGCTCACACAGCGCAGTTGAGGCCAACGCACCTGCGCCCGCACGGCAAGCGTATAACACCAAGGCAACGCCTTTCCTTGCTTCGCACAGCCCCACATAGCCCAACGTGCACCCATTCAGTCCCGCCATCGGCCCAACGGCAGCGCTCACCTCAGTGCGCCCCCCTGCTGCCCTCCCACCCTCGCCTCCAGCGGTAAAACGGCACGTGCTGCCCTTTCAGGCCTGGCTCCTCCCCTCACCCCCTGCACCTCCTCCCCAACGTTTCCCCACAGCAGCTACGACGGCCCGCGTCTCCGCGGAGGTAAAAAGCCCCCGTACGCATCCCGCCCCAACGCACCACGGCCGCTCCCACCAGACCAACACGCTGTGCCCACAGCAGCAGCGGCGGTACGGTGATGTCATTGAAGCTTGTAGCCCCGTACGCACCCCTGCCGCCGCACCATGCCCTCCGAATCCTTCACGCCTTGCCCACAGCAGCCGCCTGCTTTTCCTTAGGGCTGGTAGCCTCGTCCACCACACCCGCACAACGCCCGCCTCCACCCGACCCTTTCCGCCATGGCCGCAGCAGCAGCGGCCTTCTTTGGGCTGGTTGCCTCCACGCACCACGCCCGCCTCCACCCGACCCTGAACGCCTTGGCCTAAACCCAACCCATTACGCCTTGGCCGCAGCAGCCGCGGTCTTCTTGGGGCTGGTTGCCTCGTCCACCAGGTACACCAGGCCCCTGAAGTTGATGCCGCTGTGGTTGGACAGGCTCATCTCGCAGGTGCGGGAGGTGGAGTAACCGTCGGTGCAGGTCTTGGGCAGGTTGAGGTGCTGCAGAGAGGCGCCGGTGAGCTCGGGGTAGCGCATGCCGCGGTCTCCCGCCATGCCGCAGCAGGGGATGCCGCTGGGCACCACCTGGGGTTGGAGGGTGTGGGTTAACGGGTGGGTTAGCGGGTGTGTCAGCTGGTGGAATGAATGGTCGTGGGATGTTGTGATGCTTGTGGGCAGCCGCTGGGCACCCACGGGGGGTGTGGGATAGCAGGACAGTGTGGGATAGCTGGTTAGCGGGTGGATCAGCTGGGCGTGTGAAGGCTGACGGGCTGGGATGCTGATGTCAACGGAACGGCATGGCCCTGTACATCACTGGATTGTTACCTGAATTTAGTGCAGCAGTACAAAGGACTCATCAGTGCCTTGCAGTACCATACTCGGTGCGGGGGTTCATGAGGCACGCATCAGATCATCTGGGGACAAGACGACGATGCCACTCGCGGTTCCCAGCTGTGGTGGCGACCGCGGCGGAGGTGCTTCCCATCGCAGGGCAACACTCTTGCTGCCCCTCCCGTCTCCTGCCCATCCCCTCTCGCTCCCACCTCATGCGCGCACAGGCCCGCCAGCTTGGCGAACGACTCCTCGATGCCCATCTTCTTGGACGAGCACGGCACGTGGATGGCCACCTGCTCTCGAACCTTCTTCCACTCCAGCTTGTCAACCAGGAAGTGCCTGGAGTGTGGGTAAGGATCCACAGACCAGTAAGTATCATGTGCACCGCCTGAAGTAACCCGAAATGCCAAGAGGACAGAGGAAAGCAGGGGCCGCGGCAGCGGGTTTCAGTCAGAGGAGCTTGCGGATGTGGACGGGGAGGACAGGGGCGATGTACGGGGCCCAGCCGAGGTTTTACGAGCTGCGAGTGACCGCAGGACGTACGGTAGTTGTTCGGACCCCCGCCCGTCATTGGCACGAAATCTCCCAGTCCTCGCCCCACGCATATGGTGGGTTGCACCGGCTCGTACAGCACCGTCAACCCAGATTGATCCACCTCTACTCTACACACCGCTACCCAGTCTTAACTTGCTGCCCTCCGCTGCCTTACCACATTGATCACTTCGATAGTTCGTGACCCTGCCCTGTTCACCCTTATGTCCCACCTCATGAACTACAACCGCAGGTACAACGCTCGTCAACCCCATACTGTCGATCTTTATCTCATGTTATACTTCGATCAGTCTAAATCCAAGCCTTGTGGTTGCCGAACGGAACTTGTTATGTTGTAAACACGTCGGTTACCCCTGTGCCCCACCTGATGAACTCCACCGGCTCGTACAGGGCGAAGCGCAGCTGCGGCTCCGAGATCTGGGACTTGACCTGGGGGTTTGAATTAGGGCCGGCGCGGCACGATCAGATCAGTTCAGGTTCAACGCAAAAGCGTACGGCCCACGGCAGAGCAGCGGAACGCGCAGCTGTGCGGACGGTATTAGTGGCCCGGCTGCGCCCGAAGACGCAGCATTGTTCTCTGGAAGTGTTTGCAACGCTTGTGTCCTGACGCTGTCCAAGGCGGGACCCTGGCATAGGTCCAGCCGGTTCCCCGCATGTGCCGTAGCATGCTACCATTGCAAGCACGTCCACGCACACCCACCTGCGCCAGGCAGGGCGAGGTGTCCATGACGATGGGGATCTTGCCGCCCTCGCTGGCCTTGAGCAGCGCTGCCTCCAGGTCCGCACCCTTGGCGGCGGCCGCGTCCTTGAAGCCGCGGCTGTGCGAGGGGGAGGGCGGGGCGGGAGGGCGAGTAGGAGGTTGAGAGGGCCGGGGGCAGGGTTATGGGAAGGGCGGCCGACGGCAAAAAGGGTCCTTGGAGCCAGCGCGGTGTGGTGGTGGTGGTGGTGGAGACAGGGGCGGCGTTGTACAGGGTGCGAGGCGTGCTGGTGCGTGTGGTAGCGGCGGGGTAGTGCCGGTGATAGGGTTGCAAGCAGCCCGGATAGGAGACCAGGGCAATGCGTGCCACACGACCCCGTCTCGCTGACGTTGTGCTGTGCTCGGTGCTCCTAGGTGTGCGGTTTCGGAGCTAAGCCACAGGAGCTGCGCTCACAACCTACGCGAACCACACGCCCACCGCCACGTCACGGCACGGCACCACCAGCAGCCTCCTCGCCACCACACCAAATGTGTCACCCACAACGCCCCTAACCCACCTGTTGAAGATCATGCCGCAGCACTGGCTGCTGATGCCCTCCGGGATAATGACCTCGTAGCCCGCCTTGCCGAACAGGCTCATGATCTTCTCGTGCACGGAGGCCGTCTCGCTGTCGCCCGCCGCGGGGCCCATCATGCGGGTCACGCAGCTGGGCATGTACACCACGCGGCGGGGGATGCCCCCAGCAGCAGCGGGGGAGGCGGAGGCGGCGGGCGCGGGCACTGAGGGGGTTGCAGCAGGCAAGGCAGGTGTAGGGGAACGAGGAGCGAGAAACTTGGTCCCCCAAGAGAATGTGAAGGGTGGATAGAGCTACATGATGGTGGGCGCGCTTCTACGAGGGCAGGGGTAGGATGTGCAGGGGGCATATGCGTTTGGGTGCTGGCGGAGTGCGTGTGAGGAGACATGTGGGAAGAGGGTAGCAGACAAACAAGCGCGTGGAGCAGGGTGTGGAGGGCGAGAGGAACGGGCGCTGGGGAGGTGTAGTACGCGTGGCGTGTGGCACGTGGCCGAGCGACGGGCGAGGGTGCCCGTGCGCAGCTGTTCCTCACCCTTGAGCGGCGCGGCGCCCTTGGGCATGTACGGGTTCCACACGGGCACCACGTGGTTGGTGATGGAGTTGAGGGCGCGGGACACCGCCTCCAGGGGCTTGGGGCCCACGATGCTGCGGGGCGGGGGCGGGGGCGGGGCAGGAGTGGGAGCAAAGGAGTTGACTACAGACAATCAGCTGCTTGTGAGAAGCGCAACTACGATAGGTGCCCCCGCCGCTCCCCGCCTCGCAGCACTGCGCCGCCTTGCTTGTATGGCACACGGCACACCGCTGCGGCGTCCACACCTGGTGGAATCTAGGTCTCTGGTGCGCCCAGTTCGCCCCAAGCCCAGTCAACCTCTGCCGCCCGCCCAGCACTGGCGGCGCAAAGCCGGAGCCCCCCACGTGCCTCACCGTGCTGCGCTGCTTTCGAAACACGGACAGTGCTCCTCCATCTGGCCCTCCCGCCCACCTGTGCGCCAAGTTGACCTACGCCCACCCGACACAGACAAAACGTGCTGTCCGCTCACCTGTGCGCCACGTTGACCAGGTTCAGGAACTTGGGCACAGTGGCGTTGAGAACGCCGAAGTTCTTGGCCAGCCACATGGCGGCGCCGCTGGCGGTCTTCTCCTCGTTCATGGCGTCAGCGCGCATGGCCTGGAAACATGGCGAGTGGGAAGCCGTCGGAGCGGTGACGAGAATACAAACGCACTGCAGCAAGGGCACGGCCTGGAAGAGTGGTGCAAGGTGGCGCTGATGCTGGGTGTACCGCGGGCTACCACCAGGGGACATTGGCAGGCGACGCCAGGGGGGGGGTCTCATGCTGTGTTAAAGAAAGGCACGGTATCACGACGCCGGGCTTTGGCTCAACAAAACGCCCACCACGCACTTCCCAGCGCCCCCACCAACCTCCCTTATCACAGCATTGCTTGTTGCAGCAGCAAACGCCGCCTTTATCATCAACCCACCTTGATCATGTCGCCCGTGTTGATCTTGACGGGGCACTTCTCCTGGCACATGCCGTCCGCGGCGCACGTCTGCTCACCGTCGTACGCGTACGACTGCGTCATGGCCTGTACGGCGCAGCACGAGAAAGAGCGCGGTTAACGATGCTGGGCGAGGAGTTGTTAAAGTGTCACACCTGGCAGGGTTCAAGCGATGGAAGCGATGCATTTACTAGTTCCCTTGGTTCCAAACAGAGCCAGCTGCCTCACCCTCTCCGCGCTGGCCGCGTCCCCCAGTTCGCTGACCGCAACACTCCTTGTATGCAACGCTGTACCATACACAACCTCCTTCTTTGAAAAAGTCCAGTCGTTGTCCTTCGTTGGCCACTCACGCCGCCAGCTGCTTCTCCTCCTCCGGGCTGGCCGCATCCCCCAGCTGCCACGCCTCTCGCATGCAACAATACACCATGCAAGTACATTCACCGTAGTGTATAACGACCATGATACTCACCGCCAGCTGCTTCTTCTCCTCCGGGCTGGCCGCGTCACCCAGCTGCCGCAGGCGGTACATCTCCCTGAACACCGTGATGCGCTGGCGGGGCGTGATGGTCACATCACGCGAGGGGCAGTTGGACTCGCAGAAGCCGCACTCGATGCAGCGGTTGATGATGGGCGAGGCGGCGGGCGAGGGCTTGAGGAAGCGCAGGTGCGCGTCGGGGTCGCGGTTGAGGATGACGCCGGGGTTGAGGGTGTGGGAGGGGTCGAACAGCGCCTTGAGCTCCCACATCATCTCGTACGCCTTGTTGCCCCACTCCATCTCCACGTAGGGAGCCACGTTGCGGCCTGCGTGCGGGGGAAGTGGCGGGTGGGGTGACGGCAGCATGGGCGGTTGATGCACAGGCTAGAGAGGGGTGCGTTGCGGCCTGCGTGCGGGGAGGTGGCGGGTGAGGTAACAGCAGGACGGGCGGCTATTAATGCCGGGAGATGTGTCGCGGCATGTGTTGTGGATGCGGTGCGGGAGTAGGCGAAAAAGCCTTAAGCAGTAACAAGCAAGCAGGAATACATACAAGCAGGTCGCGGCATGTGTGTGGGTGTGGCAGGTGAGGAAGGTGGCGTGGCATGGGTTGAGGTCACCGCAGCGTGGACGGTTAGCACAGAAAGCTGGAGAGGTGTGTGTTTCGGCCTTTGGACAGGGGGGAACAATCACATAGGCGGGAGGCTGGTCGGCCGAAGCGAAGCTATGCCCACGCTCGGCCCTCTGTGAACCGCCACCGTCACCAACGCGACCTTACAATGCCCAACATCAGCCCCCTCGCGCGCCACCATGGTATCCAGTGGCCCCCCCTCACGCGCCCCCCCCCGACGCACCCGTTCCGTGCTCGCCCTTCAGGCTGCCGCTGTTCTTGGTGGCCACGATGTAGCACATCTCCTCCATCATGTCGGCGAAGCGCTGCACCTCATCCTTGTTGCGGAAGCCCTGGGAGGTGCAGGGTGTAGGGTGCAGGGTGAAATTGCAGATTGCAGATTGCCCTCAAGCCCAACGACCCGTGCACAGCTCCAGCCCACTCCATCAAACAGTGTGCAATCCAATCTGCAATCTGCAGGTACTTGCTTGCGACCGACCTGCGAGAACACCAGGTGCAGGTTGCCCTCCAGCGCGTGCCCGAAGCATGACGCGTCGTTGTAGCCGTAGCGCTGGAACATGTCAATGAGGTCCATCATCATGTCGGCCAGCTTGTCCACGGGGCACGCCACGTCCTCGATCAGCATGGACGTGCCGGGCTCGCGGGCGGCGCCCACGATGGGGATGAGGCCCTGGGGTGGTGGCGGTACGTGAGCAGTGGGTTAGCAGCGTGAGCTCTTGGTGGGGCATGGACGTGCCGCGCTCGCGGGCAGCGCCCACGATGGGGATCAGGCCCTGGGGTGGTGATATATAGCACGGCCGTGCAGCATGCTTTGCAGTAGGCTCGTTGCCGTAGCCCACTTTGTGAGTCAATGATACAGACGACGCTGACACGCATGCAGGTGCCGCCGCCGCATGCGTTAGCGGTCTTGCCGGGCCTACATGCAGCATGTTGTTGTGGAGTCGCCCCCCTGGGAGCTCCTCCGCTCCCCCACCCATGCCCAGCTGTGCCTCACCCTGCGCACGTCCCAGAAGGTCTTGCACGGCTTGGGGTCGTGGTGGAAGGGGTAGGCGGAGATGGGGCGCGGGTCGGCGGCCTTGGCGCCGATGGGCAGCTTGGCCTCCGTCAGCGCACGCACCACCTCGTTGATACGGTCCTGTGCATAGAAGGGGCGAGCAACCACGGCATGGTCGGGAGGGGCCTCGCAGGAATGTGCCTTCGGCGGTGTTCGCATGTCCGTGTCCATAGCCGGACGTTGCATGTCCGTGCGCATTGCAAGCGCCAAGCAATGTATTTTGTTTTGCCGAAATGTGGCGTACATCCCTTGTGAACAACCCTTCTGGTGCACCCTTCTTACCACTACTGAGGCATCCCCATTGTCCCAAGGCCAACCGTATCCCCATCGTTCGGCCCTGCGCTTCCCATATGTGTCGCGCCATTGCGTCCTGGCGGCACAATCAGCGCAAGGCCTTCCTTCCCCTCCCCTACGCAGGGTTGAACGGCTTGACGCCTAACCATCGGCCTCGTTCCTCTACAAACTCGTCGGTGCTCCAAACGCCTGGTGTTCCTCCCCCGCTCGCCGCCGGCCCCGGTTCCAGTCCTACCTGCAGCGCGCCAGCGCCGCCCCGTCATGATTGCAGCGCAACGCCTACTTCCGGCATCACCCGCACCGCACATCGCCACACCCCACACCCCACCTGCAGCGCCGCCTCGTCCTGCCCGCGGCACTCCACCAGCAGCGCCGCCGCCATGGGGTCGCAGCCCTTGATGTCGGGCACCAGCCGCATCTGGGGGCAGCGGATGTACCGCACCATATCACCTCATTGTGGTAATTACTCATTGTGGTCTAAGTGTTGGTGTATTGACTGCAATCCTGTGCGCCGTCATGCCTTCTCCGAGTGGTGGCGGCAGCGGCCTGTGCAAAGGCCAGATCGCAGCATCCGGGGGCGTGGTTTGCGAGTGGTGTGCTTCTTGCTCCTGTGCTACAGCAATCCTTCTGCTGCCTGAAGCCTGATGCAAGCCGCCCGTCAGAGTCCCTCTGACAATCACACCGGCTGTTGCACGCACGCTGCTAACCCACGCACGCACCATGTCCTCGTTGTTCTCGCACTCGCGCAGCGAGGCCCTGTCGAACAGCTCCACTGCGTCAACAGCGGTCTCGGAGCGCAGCACGGAGGCGCCGCTGCAGCGAGGAACCAGAGCGTGGGGAAGGGGGTGTAAGCACTGTGCGCGAATGGGGTGCGGGCCTGGTCCCTGAAGCCTAGTCCCTAGGGTGGTGCGGCCGTCGCGGCATGCGCTACCGCTACGTTCCCTGCGGCCTAGCCCAGGGTTGCGAGCTTGCGGCACTTACGTGCAGGCGGCGCGCACGTCGGGGAACACGATGAAAGCGGACGCCTTGTGCGGCCACTCGGGCACCGTGTTGTAGGTGACGCGCGACACGAAGCCCAGCGTGCCCTCGCTGCCGATGATGAGGTGCTTGATGATCTCAATGGGGTTGTCAAGCGGGAAGTCCACCAGCGCGTTCAGCGAGTAGCCTGCGCGACGTGGGCAGTGGCTTTTGAGGTTAGCTACATGCTCCCCAAATCGTACCTCTCCGTGGCCATATAGCTTCCCGGACAACCCCAGCACACACACGCCCACTCTCCAACCACCCCTGACACTCTGCCGCTGGTGCAGTCAGTGGCATTGCGCCCCACAGCCCTCACAACTTGATAACCATGCTAAACACAACGCCGTGACGTGGTAGGGCGGAACTTGGTCTTGACGTGGTGGTTGGCATGTCCGGCTTCGGCTCCCGAAGACAGGCAAACAGAGTGCGTGCAACTGCGCCCCACAGCTCACCTGAGTATACTCACCTTCAGGATCCCATTGATAGGATCGAATGGCTGACAGGCCCGGCCCGGCCGGCGGCTGAAAATGCTTCTAAATCGTGCCTAGCTGAACCCGCAAACGCGACAACAAACAGCCCTCCCAACACCGCCCATGCACACCCATCCGTGGTGCATTCGACGGCGACCCTTCGCATCGCATCAACTGCTGCTTACCCGTGGTGCACTTGATGGCGAACTTGCGGCGGATGAGCGCCGTCAGCTCGCGGTCAGCCTGGGAATAGGGCACGGGCGTGGGGGCGCAAAAGTAAGACTGCAAGGTTGGAGGAGAGCAGTACGCCGTAGGGGCAAAGGGTTGCCGTTGCGGTGCACACTGGGAGCATCGGGTTATCAAGGGGAGCACTCTGAGTGCAACTGTTGGAGGGCTCGGGCCAGCGGCGGGGCGCAAGGGTGAGGACCAGCAGACATCGTGCTGCGGACGGCTGCAGCTGCAAGTGCCTGAAAAGCGGATGTGTTCGGGAGTAGAGGGCCAGCTGCTGGCGCTCGGAACCCGCCCCTTGTCGCCGCTGCTGATGCTGCTACTCCACCCCTCCGCCGGTTACTACTGGTGCTGCTGCTGCCCTCATCGCGGCTGCCGCCCTCCGGCTCCAGGCAGTGCAGCAGCCGCACCACGGCCAAGTAAGACGGCTGACACTTGCAGCTTATCGCCCGCCGTGTCCTACGCCTGTCACTCGCAGCCATTGTCACCGCCACCGCCGCCAGCACGCGGCGGCAGCTCAGGCCGCAGGCTGCCTCTTGGAACGTGCATGCGCGCCAGCCCGCCGCACGCGGCGCCGCCGCCACGAGGCACGCAGCCGCACACATGGCGCGGCACCCAGCCCAAACTCCAGCCGGACTGCCCTGCCGATTGACAGCCCACGGTGCAGCTCCCGGCCCAACCCCCGGCTGTGCTGACCGCCCACAATACCAGGACTTCCGTGCCTTACCTGACGCCTTACACGGTTTTCCTATCGTCGCGTACTCCTACCAGCACCACAACAAAGAGCTGGTGCTGCGTGGCCGCCTCTGCTGCCTGCCTCCCATGTCCCCTGCCCGCACTCTCCCATCCCCAGGCAAGGAGTGCGAGATGGCAGCCCGCCGACCAGCACTTCACCTCCAGGCTAGCCCCTCCAGCTGCCCTACGTCCCTTGTCGTCTCCCTCCATGCTGACGCAGCAGCCCATGCACATGGCGGACATGTACACCCAATGACCCTCACATGGCAAGCCAGCTCCGCCAGACCCCAAGCAACGGCCCCATCCGCCCAGCCGGTGCCCCGCTAAGGATACCCAAGCAGCGCCAACCCACATAGCTAGCCCACGCTGCTGGCCCACCCGCACGCGAGCATGCCAGGCCAGCGCCCCGCGTCCTCAGTGCCACCAAATTCCACACTGCTAGTTCACGCTCGTAACCCACGCTGCTGCCAACCCACCTGCACGCGGCGCGCCAGGTCCACCACTCCGTCCACCAGCGGCTTGTGGCTCTGCGCAGGGAAAAATTGAAGGGCGTGCGACTTGTGACCAGCCCGGTGATACAATCATTGTTTACATGTTTGCCAGCAGCTGCGTTGTGGTTTTCGCACTTGAAAGCGACCGGCTGTGTGACTGGTCAATTTTCCTCTGGTCGTGTGTGATTCGTACCATGCATCTTCTGAACGGATGCACACTTGTCAACAGACGGAGGTGCTAGTCTGCCACGTGCCGCTATACGAGTGTCGAAACAGCATGCGTGGGCCAGCGGCAGCCCCCACCACCGCCACCAGCGGCAAGACCTCCACCATCTCACATGCTGGGACCTGCCCTCGCGGCTCTCCTGAAAAGAGGCGCTACAGACGTCTCCTGCATGCCGTCCACATCCAGACTGCTGCCAGCAACCCCGTCCGCCCTTTCCCCCTTGCTGGGTGTCAGCATCTATCCCCGGTGCCCAGCCCTCCCCTCGGGCACCCATCACCGCTCCGTTCCCTGATCGCCGCTAGCCCTCCTTTCCGCGGACCTCTTGGTTGTCGTTACTGCCACATGGCCGCTCTGCCATCACCCCCAGGCCCCGTCCCCTCTTCCCACCTTCATGACGACCGCGCAGCGTCCCCCGCCCCTTACCCATGTAGGCCCACCCCATGTGCACGTTTCCATTGACGTTTGCCTCGCCATGCTGTGTTTACCCCCATCTTCATGAAAGCCTCGCAGCGGCCCCCGCCCCTCACCCATGTAGGCCCACACCACGCTCAGGTCTCCGTTCATGTTGCAACGCCATGCTGTGTTTTAACCCCCACCTTCATGAACGCCTCGCAGCTGGCCGGGTCCGCCGTGTCCAGCACCGTGCCGTCCACGAACACCACACGCATGTCCTGCACAGCGCGGGCGACAAGGGACAATGTGTGACAATGGCACCCCTCTCGCTCTCAGCAGGTGTGGCGCTTGACCCCCGGTGACGCCCTCCTCTACCAGCCGTAGGCGCAGCATGTGGCACGTGGAACATGTCCCACTAAGCCCGTGGAGCACGTCAGCAGAGCACGCCTCAGCCGCCCCGCCACCGCCCATCGAACCGGTCCAGCTCCTATCGGCGCTCTCCTTCCCCCTTTCCCGGACCCCGAGCGTGTACCCAGTGCACCAAGGAAGCACCTGTCCCACAGCATATGCCCCGGCACACCGCCGCCACCACTACCCCGTACGCTCAGCTGTGGTCCTGCACCCTGATGCACCAAACCACCGCCCGCCTTCCCATCCCCCGGCACCCCGCACGTTCAGCGGTGATACCGCACCCCCCAAGCACGCCAGACCCCCGACACCAGGCAGCACCAACCCCACCTCCACCACGCACCTTCAGCGTGTGGTAGGTGTTCTGGCTGACGCCGCAGCACATGCCGCTGCTGTTGTTGGACACGATGCCGCCGATCATGCACGAGTCGATGGAGGAGGGGTCGGGCCCGATTTTGTACTGCACGGGCAGCTTGTGCTTCTTCTGGTAGGCCGCCAGGATGCGGTTCACCTCGCCGCCAATGAGCCCCGGCTCCACCGTGATCATGCTGCCGTCACCCTGCGAGGGACAGGACAATGTAGCAACGGGTTGTAATGGTCAAGTGGGTCTGTAAGCTTCGGAACAGCTTTCCGGGCTGCGCCGCGGCTTTGTACGTGCTAGGGTGGGCGACACTGATATGCTCCTACACACCTAACACGCGTTCCGGGGACCCCTAAAACAGTTGCCCATATTGTGTACAGGTTGCACGTTGGCGTTGCCGCTGCCTATGTGTCCCCTGGGCATGGCGTGCAAGGCCTGCACGTGCTCCATCCCTCTTCCCCTAAACCCACTGCCCCAAGTGCTTCCTACGCCGCCCACGCCCAGGTGCCCTCCCCCTTAAGTCCGCCCTCTAGCCCCTGCACGGCGCTCACATGCACGGTGTAGTTGCGGAAGTTCTTGCCGGTGTGGCTGAGCTTCAGCAGCACGCTGTCGGTGATGGCCTGCCCCGAGAGCGATGTGCCAGCCGCACGGAAGGTAATCGGCACCTTCAGCCGCTCAGCAATGGGCATGATGCGCCGAATCTCCTCCTCGTTGTGGACTTTGACCACCAGCTTTGGGTTCAGGCGGTAGAAGGATGCATCCGTGCCGTAGGCAAACGTCCGGACAGGGTCCGTGTACTGACGCTCCTTCGGAATGAACTTTGAGATCTCCTCCATGAACTGCGTGTAGCGTCCGTCGTCGAACCGGTGGCCATCGATATTCTTGAAGACCCCCGGCTCCACCTTCTCGCCCTCAGCCACCACGCTGACAGCGCCATACAGATCAGTCTTAACAGCTGGGACGACAACCTTGGTAAGCTGCTGCGTCGCCTGCTGCACGGCGACCTGGGCGCTGGTCCGCGTTTGCTGGTGGTTGGTAGGCGTGGCTGGTCCGCGCCCAGCGCCCAGGCCACTGCGTGCTGGGCCTCCAGAGCTGCTGCTGCTAATACCACGAGCCTCGCCGATGTGCTGCTTCGCATGCGCGCCCAGCAGCTGGGCGATGCGCCTGGCGCCCTGGCCCCGGCCCATGGTGAATGTCACGGACTGTTACTCGCTGCCCCGCCCGCGAGTGATAGCAAGTGGAAATCGGGGCGTCTCTGAACACAATACAACTCAGTGCACCTGCCCGTTAAAGGATCCGCTTGCTGTAAGGATAATGAACCTCCACGTCACACCGTACTTTCAACTCTACCACGGTTTGCTCGGACACAAATGCGATAGATGCAAGAAATACAACTCGATATAGCTGGTGCTTTCAAAGCTTCGCTGCTCTCCAGCTCACGTGACTCTGGTCAACTCGACCCCTGGCATCATCGACCAGGTGCATCAGGGGAGGTGGTGCAGTCGCCTCTAGCCGCAGTGCCTGCAGAACCGTGGCATTGGGAGCTGAAACACACTCCAACATCCGCTGCCAAGTAAAGGCTACTCCTGTGAGTTGCAATAGCGCAAGGCTCGGGAGGCGAGCGGCCGGTTGCTGCCAGCCTAGCGTGCAGGTGGCAACCTGTGGCCAGACACGCAGCGGTTTGCACCGCTCTCACCGTCCCGCGGAGCTAAACAGCAGAGCAGGGCACCAGTTCCAAGCAAGCAGTACTGAGTGGATGTATAGTGCCTGCAGTATACAGCGGCACAACACCTGACCACCTGAGCAGGCTGGCCGCTTCTGATCGCCCAGACATGCAGGCGCGGCTTTGTGATCCCTTATCCATGTTTTGCAGAATGAGTTTTAGCGCCCCGAACACGAGGAGCCCACCGATGCCCACTTCAAGTCTGTGCCCGTCCCACCTATTCTAAATCATTGCACAACTGCGCACGCAGTGGTTGGCACCAGGGCGTCCCAACGCACCAATGCCTTTGTCTCCGCACACAACAACTCCGCCGCGACCCATTTGCGGCACACACTCACACACGCCAGCTTTGCCCCATTTTGCCTAATGGGTGCGTACCGTTGCCGTGTGTGGCCACGATCACACGACTGGCTGTTCCACGCTTCCACCCTTCACGTAACAGGGTAGCTCCGGACAACCTCCCCTGCGAAGTATTCTTGCAATCCATTGGGTTGAGGCCCTTGACGTAATGTAACTGCACTTATATCCCCTTGAACAAGCCAACACAGCCTGATATCCCTGCCTGCCACCGCCAAGCCTACCTAGTCACGACCGCCCAGCCAATGCCCATGCGTGCATTTCGCAAGTGTGCCATCCGGCCATGGGCTGCCGCGTTGCCATCCCGGCCTTCAAGAAACGAGCGAAGGGCGCCCAAGGCGCCGCACCCAGCTGTGCGTTCCAAACAACTGACACCCTCAACCGCTCTCTCCCCTGGGCAAGCCGTTGACCAAAAGCCCTATGTCCATCGCCACTCAGCCATGCAATTCCCGAAACCGAGGGCGCCCAGCACCTCCTGGCACTGTGCGTGGCAAATTGCCCTTACCAGTTGAAGCGCACGAACACGAGATAGCAGATCCACCTCTGATCTTACGCGCCTGCTGCTCCAATGCACGTGGCGACCAGCTCAGGGTTCCTTGCTCCCTGAACTACGCCACCGGATTCGATCCGCCGCCACTCGTGTGCATGAGGGCGCCTTGCATCCTACATCCCGGCCCAATGCACCCAACAACGCCCTTTCACGCTTGGCCCATGTAAGCCATGTAAGTGTCCGAATAAGCCTTAGCCACGCATTTGCACTCGATCCACGGCGCCAACACGAGCATGTCCCCTGCAGCACGTGCCTGCCGTACGGTACCCCACCCACCAGACCTACTGCACCCACTGTAAATGCTGCCATAGCACGCTACTGCGTCACAATGCCCTGCGTTCATCTCCACCGTAACCTGGCCGTCGCTTTCCCGCAACCTACATCCTTGCCGTCCCCGTCGTGCCTACCATTCACGCCTGCTGCAACAATTTCAAGCTGGAGCTGGTGCCAGCCCCCCTGCGCCCGTCCCATTCCCGCCCTCCCCCTCTTGCCCCCTCTCCCCTTCCGCCCCCTGCTGCTCCGCCCCCAACGCCGCCCCTTCCCCCTTCCCCTTCTTCCCCTCAATCAGCTCAAACAGCTGCACCAGGTCGGCCGTCACCTCGCCCTCCATCTCGTCGTACGGCCGGTACGTGTTCAGGTCCTCGTCGTACACCTGCCACTTAGTCACCTGGTTAGTCAGCAGCCGTACGTTCAGGGTGGCCTCTGTGAGGTACGGCGCCAACCGCTCCTTCATCATGTCGTACGCGGCGCGGGCATGGTAGAAGGGCATGCCCGGAGCAATGGCCTGAGGCAGGGGCGAGCGAGGGATGGGGGTGGCCGAGAGGTGAACAAAGCAAGGGATCAAGGGCAGGTGTTGGAAGTGGAAATTCCCAGCGTCGCGGCTCTGGATTACGCGGCTGGCCCATACAGGTATGCCGCAGCATCCTCCAACCGTCACAGCTTGCGCAGGTAAGCCGCCAGGGTTACCCCCCATTCTGCATTCCACTGCCCAAATACATGCCCACGCGCCCTGGACCTGCTGGTTCCCTTCTGCGCTGTAAGGAGTACCGGTAAACAGCCCCCAATGCAGTGGGCTGCGTATAGGTCGGTGCCCGCCGACCAGCCCTCCACATCCGCCCGACCACTGGGCCGCTCATGGCCCCTGCACCCCCCGCCGCACCCGCCATTCCTTACTGCACCCAACCGCCCACCCACGCTTGCCCTGACGCAGCCATGCACCTGCTGCAGAGCGTCACTGTCCAGCAACTGCCCAGGGCACCATCCGCTTCACCCAGCACGCACTTCCCCCCTGCTGTTGCTTCTCAATCCAAATCCACGCCACCGCTAACCCAGTGACAGCACCCAACTACCCATCCACACTTGCCCATACCGGGACGCAGTCACGCACCCGCGGCAGCGCGTGGCTCCCTAGCAACTGCCCAGGCGACCGTCTGCTGCAACCAACACACACGTGCCGCTGATTCTCAAAAAATGGAGCAATCCCATTTTCAACAGTTACGTACCTGCGGCAGCGTGTAGTTTGCGTTGTTGAGCAGCGTCTCCAGCCACCGCGGCAGGCGCACCGTGACGGTGCCGCAGATGGTGGCCCGGCCCCAGTCGTAGCCGTCGTTGGCGGCGCGGAAGGGGATGTGCGGCGCCGTGTGCCGCAGCAATGACAGCGTGCCCATCCACGTGTGGAACACCAGCCAGGGCAGCAGCCAGCAGCTCACAACGGCTGCGCGGGGACACAATACAGGGAGGCACAGGGACGAGAAGACAGGGGTTGAGAAGGGGCGGGTGTAAGAAAAGGATGGCTGGCGTGTGGGGGAGAGGTGTGGGTAGGGCAGTGGGGGATGAAGCGGGCGGCGGTGTGGGTGCTGGTTGTAGATGGCCTTCCCTGGGAGCACGCATGGCTCCCCTGATGTGCCACTGTGGCAGCCGCGGGCCAACCGCATGTGGCGACATTCATCAGCCGCCACCTATGCCACCCCGTGACCCCGACGACACGCTCATGCCAGATAACCAGCCAAAGCCTTTGGGCGGCCGTGCCCAGGGCAGTCCAGTGACGGATTGGGGCCGCGACCTCCTCCCCTCTCCTACGGCACCCCAAGCACACCCCGTAACCATCCCCTGCCACATCCAGTTCCCACCCGCCGGCGAGCCACCCAGGCCGGTCTGCTGTGTGCTTGAGTCCAGGCCCGCAACACAGTCCGTGCGCCTCTCGGCCCGCCTGCAGTGCCAAACCCGGCCCACCTGACGCGCCACCGGTGATGGCGATGGCCGGCAGCCCGAAGCCCGCGAACAGCAGCGGCACCGCCCAGCTGATGGTGATCGCCAGCCGCGAGTTGGGCTCGAAGCGGCGCAGGTCGCACCCGTCCCAGTGGTGCAGCCAGTGCCCCAGCGATCCCAGCAGCATCTTCAGCGGCGTGGCCAGCAGTACCCGCCACGCGGCACGTGTCCACTTGCGCCCCTCGATGATCGCGCCCGCCAGCTGCACCTTGGTGAGCGGGTGCCAGCCCCACGTGTCCTCCCACAGCATGTTGACGTGCAGCAGGTGGTGCAGGTGGCCCAGGCGCCAGGAGTGAAGGGCGTACAGGGACGGGGCCATGATCAGGGCGCCAAGGGAGTCCTGCAGCACGGGCGCCTGGGGTAGGAAGGAGAAGCGCGCGCACTCGGTGGCCACCTTGAACAGACCCGTGTAGGCGGTGCCGATGACGATGGCGCACAGCAGCTGCTGCCACAGCGGGCAGATGGAGTGCCAGTACCACAGCCAGCCGTAGCCGGCGGCCATGACTGCCAGCGGCAGCGCGATGGACAGCGCTGCACGGGCGGCGTCGAAGTCGAAGAAGCGAGACGGGAACATGCCGGCGAAGAGCTGTGGCGTGGTGCCCTCCGGCAGGTCCGCCCCCACGGCCGTGTAGCCCCACTCGTCGGCCAGGATGTACTTTTTGGTCTCTGGCACGCCGTCTAGCGAGGTGGCAGGTGGGATGGCAGGGGCCTCCTCGGACCCTGCTGACGCCGTTTGTTGCTGCTGTCCGGTGGCGGTGGCGGCAGCGGCTGCTGCCGCTGCGTCCGATGTGGAGGGGGACTGCTGCTGTTGCTGCTGCGCGAGCTCGGGGGTAGCGCTGGGAGCTGCGCCTTGTGCGTCTGGATGCCCCCCGTTGGAGGTGCTACTGCTGCTGGCAGCTGTGCTCGCAGCAGATGCAACGCCCTTGTCGTTGTTGCCGACCATGCCTTCGTCCGATGCTGCTGCTGTCCCCGGCAGCGGACCAGTGGCACTTCGGCGCCGGAGATGAACGCCAGCACCATTGCGGCTGCTCCGATGTGTACTGCAAGGTGAAAGCATCCCGCAGACTAGTGAGGGCCCACTGGAGAGGCAGCTGGTGTGCCTCCGCACGAGTACGCTGCCAGGGCAGGGGTGTTGCCGCCACTGTTGCTGCTGCTGCCCAGGTCCTGCCGCTTGGGATACACCCAGCCGCCTAGAGCCTGCTGCAGGGCTACTAAGTGGTGCCGGCGACCAGGCGGAGGCAACAGGACGTGATACGCTCCCGCTCCATGGCACTGCCTGCCAAGCGAACTGCCGTTGCCCCGCGCCGGGGCAGCGCACGGCCGACGCCCCCGGTGCTGCCATGAGCATATGGCTACGCCAGGCCGATTGGCCCCGCGAGCACCGATGAAATGCGCCTCGTGTACCTGCGTCACAAGAATGCCTTGCCTACTTGAACCCACTTTGCCAGTCACGCAGCTCTGCAATAGATGCTCAGATGTAGAGCAAGGTGCAATTGTGTTTGTGATGCAGGAAGATCTGGAGCGCGATAGCGCAGGAGAAGGATTATCAGCCGCCACGGCACAACAGTGGTGAGTACAGCTGGTCGATTTCAATCACCTGCAGATCTTCCTCAAAAGGTTGTTGTAGCTCGTGGCACTAGGTAGAGCCGCAGTGCCCAGAGCACAGCCCAAGTCGCGCAAGCCAAAGCCCGGGTGCCGGTTTATTTAAGCCGACATGCTGCCATCATCCTATCTAGCATATGCCAGGTGATACTAGCAATGCTATGAACGTCTGAGGTCCCGTAGTGCAGTGCGTCAGTGGAAATTGTTGTCGCGTCCACCGAAATGTCAAAGACTGGAGCCTGCAAACAATTCAGGGCAAAGCAGTAGACAAGTAGTAGCAGCAAAGCACGTGGCATGGGGATGAGATTATGGGAAAAGTGGACAAGCTCCATGCCGGCATGTGTGTCCTCGCTCCTCGGTGTGCCTCCCCTGCCCCGCACCCTAGCACGGACCTGCGGCAACACCCATGGCAAGGCGCTAGCGTGCGCACAGCTTCTAGTAGCCTTGCAACAGGTTCGTAAGTTTGATCTGGAATAAAACTCCGTCCAGGGCCATCCGTCAGGGCTACCATGGGCTATCCCGTGCTGCTTCAGTTGTGCACTCCAGGGGTACATAAAAGAGGAGAGCGCCCGGCTGCCCATGCGCTGAGCCAACAGGAGCAACACGGCAGCCAAGGGACCTGGAGGGACTGGCATATCATATACCGATACGCCAGCATGCTCCTTACACGCCAACTGCGGCTGGCTCGCCCCTCTGCTCCTCTCTTGGGGAGTGGAGTGTGTTATGAAGCGGTCTTGCGGTTGCGCATCCGCTCTTGCTTTCAGATTCACAACCATGGATTGGGTGGTGGACCAGTAAGGATCGTATTCCCCCAACTCCATTGGCGCCAGGGGAAGGAATTCCCCCGTCATTTACCTCATTTACCGCCAAGGTGCCCCATCTTTTGCACCAGCCGCACTGCCACACCTGCTGCCACATGTGTGCTTCCCGCGCGCACGTGGGCTGGCTGCATCTGTGTGCAACAACTGTACTCAGCGCATGTAACACCAGCAAGCGTCCAGGACATGTGAGCCCTGCACAGCTTGAGTTTGCTGAGCAGTTGCCACCCATGTGGGCCAATTGTCCCTGGGCCGTGTCCTGTGGCAATCGGTGTTGCTGTGGGGCCCGTGTTTACATACTGGGCTACTGTGTCCCCATCACGGCCGTTCTTGTGCGCCAGTATAACTATCGTGGATGGGTTTTTGTACCTGGGCCAAAGGAGCCCTGCCCGTAGCCTCACGCAAGGGAGGACAGTGGCGCTGGCGGTGGACGCAGGGGTGACGAATGACATGCAGTCACCGTTGCAGAGGCAGGCTGGGTGCTGCACCCAGCTGCACCCAGTTGCCGCATGGCGCTCCGAGACCCTGACCCGACGAAGTCCCTTGTGCCTGTTTCTGTTGTTCGCTCTGTAACCCTTCCCACTTATACCCACATCGCGATCATCATACTCCATGAATCCTATACTATAAGTCAGACGATAGGGCGCGCTTCAGCTGCTGATCACATCAGTTTCAGAGGCTAGCTCTTGAGTTGGCCTTTTGTGATCATTATACATATATCTACGGCCGTATAGATCCACTATAGCTGGAGCGGAGAGGAACACAACGCCGTTGCGTGCCAGCTGAGGTAGGTTGCAGAACACTGCTTTCAGGGTGACAGTGCTGTGCCAAACTACGTTACATTTTAGCATTATTTACCTTGTTCATCACATTCTGCACTGTTGCGCTCTTTTGGGAAGCACCAGCGCAACATCGTTGCGGCTTACTTGACCGCAGGCCTTTCACGCGCTGCCTCTGGCTACGGTACTACTATAGACGGGCAGTATGGGAGCTTACGACGAGGACTCCACGGGAAAATCGAAAATTACTGAGGCAAAGACCCGCTACAAGGTCCTTGCGGCGTTCTTCGCCATCGGGTTATGCCTGGGCGTCGTCATTGCAGAGCGTATCTATGTTCAAAAGCGGGCCGTCATCCCGAAGCCACGGCAGTTGATCGACCGTTTAGAGACAGCCATGCATGTGGGCCACCACCCCGCTGCACCACGCAACGAGCTGGAGGCCTACCTGCTAAAGGTTGCTCCCCAAAAAGAGCTTCTCCTGGCTGTGGCGAACAAGAATACCATGTGGGACGGGATGCTGGACACCTTCACCCAGGGCTTCAAGCGGGCAAAGGTCAGCAACCATATGATCCTGGCGCTGGACCTGGAGACCCACAAGTGGTGCTCAGACAACGGCATCAACGCCTACTACATGAACCTCACCGTCGCCAGCGCACAGGCGGGCACAGGGGACAACCACGCCGTGTCTGCCATGAAGTTCGGCATCCTGAAGCACTTCATTGAGCTGGGATGGTCCGTACTGCTGTCAGACGTGGACATCTGCATCTTCCAGAATCCCTTCGACAACCTGTACCGCGATTCGGATGTGGAGGGCATGACGGACGGCTTCGACGAGCACACAGCGTACGGCTCGATCGAGGGCTTCGACGACCCCTCCATGGGCTGGGGCCGCTACGCCCAGTACTACAAGCACTTCAACTTGAACTCTGGCCTGTTCTACGTAAGGGCCAACAACCGCACCCTGGAGCTCATGACTCGCCTTGCTAACCGTCTTGCTAAGGAGAAGTACTGGGACCAGACAGCCTACAACGAGGAGATCTTCTTCCTGTCGCACGGCAGCTACAAGAGCCCCCAGGTCACGGTGCGTGTCATGGAGATCGACAAGTTCATGAACTCCAAGCGCCTGTTTAAGGACATTCGTCACCGCCCTAAGGCGCAGCAGCCTCCCCTTCCCGTGACTGTGCACATCAACTACCATCCCGACAAGCACGAGCGCATGAAGGCTGTGGTGAAGTGGTACTTGGAGGGTGATGAGCATGCATTGGACGCATTCCCAGGTGGTAGCGAGAAGGGCACGCGGTGAAAGCATACACTGCATTACGTACGGCATTTTGTGTGATAACACTGAGCGGGATGCATGGTGCGAGGTAGAAAAGCGACGGGGTGTAGGTGTGCAGAGGACGTGAGCGTCACAACCTACGGATATTGAATGTTGAGCTGCTCGGGGTGGTTCGTGCAGCATGGGCGGCACTGCGCAGGGGAGCTCCCCCGGTACTGCGATCCAGGCGTGACCTAGCAGCGCATTACGAAGCGCAGCTGTTTTTGTGACCCACATGTCCATGCCAGAGTATGGCACTGTCGACTGCATGTCTGCGATTCAGCGTTACAGATTGGGCATGAGCCAGGGGTTCCATCACCAAGCCAAGCAACAACCGCCTCCTGGGCACATCGAGCACACGGTAGCCATGGACAAGTGTAGTAGGATGCCACGAACGAGTGTACATGGGATGCTTAATCGAGCCTAGCTATGCTACTGCAGCACTGCCTTGCACAGCGGGCAGCAAGCCCTGATCCTGAGCCACTCGTCCAGGCACGCCGAGTGGTGGTAGTGCGTGCATTGGATGGCTTTTAGCTTGTCGCCCTGCTCGAAGTTGCCCAAGCAGATGCAGCACGTTTGCCCTAGCAGGGGCGATGTCGCGCTGCATGTTGTCGTAGGTATCCCCGAGATCGTGAGCGCGCTTGCACCTGGAGAGTGACGTGGGGCGAGAGAGGCTTAGGTAGGTAGGGGTGTACCGTGATACCGGTGATGGCTGGATGCAGGCTATGCTTGCTTTTTGCAGTGCATTGACAGACAGATGCCGTGTAGACTGCTTCCTGTGGCGCGCTGCATGCCGGGGATGTATGAGCATCTGGACACAGAGCTGCTTGCGCTTTGTTGTGAGCTGTAAGGGAGTTCAGTACTGCAAGGCTGCATGGGGCTTACCAGGCACACTGTCTGGCTGTGACCCCGCCTCGTTCCGGCGCGGGAAGGAACGTAGGACGCCCAGGAGTTGCCTGCAGTACAGCGTACACGCACACCGGGCATGGCAGCAGACCGGGTCAGCAAGTCAGGGTCACGGAGTCCGGAAAGTAAGGTCCAGGGCAGTGGCCGTGTCCATCAGAATTGGCGTTTACGTGCTGTCGTCAGCACAACGCAACAAGGAATGCGCTGTCTCCACTTACCTTCTGTTCAGGAGCAGGTGCACGCGCATACGGGTACATCACGCAAGGTGCTTAACCCAGTATAATACAGGTGCTGCAGCATCCTGGAACGCTCAACCCCTGGCTCGGTATCAGTTCACCCAATGCGGCCCAAGGAAATAGATCATGCAGCGCCATTAGCCATGCCTCTCCCCGAACGCAATGCGCACACCCCAGCTGCATCTCACACAGCATCCCAGCCCTCCAACCCCGGCCCCTACGCACAGCCATGCGTGACACCAGGCCACATCCTTTTGGCCCCTTCCTGCCCTCACGCTGGCCCACCCTGCTTCCACGCCCTGCTTCCCGCCGGGCCTGTGCACCCCACCTGGCCATGCGGGACACCTCGTCCGCGCGCAAGTCGGTGGCCGACACCGCCGCCGACACGGCCTGCAGCTCGTTGCTCTTGGAGAACAGCAGCGCTCGCGAGGCGGTGCGCATGTCGCGCAGCGAGTGCGCCAGCAGCTCCACCGCCTGCGCCACCGCCGCCACCTGCAGCGGGGTGCCCTCCACCGCCGCCACCTCGGCCGTCAGCAGCTCCTGCAGCGCCGTCAGCTGCTGCTGCCGCAGCCTGACACGTGGCAGTCGGAGAATGGAGGGGATGTGGGTAGGTGGAAGGGAGGGAGACAGAGGCATGCGTGCAGGCTGCTGTGTTGCGCATGATGGTGTTCACCCCAGCGGTTGCCGGTACAGGGTGCAGCCGGCAGGGATAATCGTGTCTGAGTAGGGTGGGGCTTGTCCGTGAAGCAGCCATTTATACAACTGCGTCTGTCAAACACAGTCGGCACCAACATGAGGGGCACACCCGGGCCCACAACTGTTCAGGCCCCCGTCCGCTTGGCAAACGTCGTGGCGTTTCCTTGTGACAACGGGTGTGGTGTAACACCCAATAGGAAGGGGGTCCCCTGTAAAGACGCTAAGTGGGAGCTTGCGGATGCCCAGCACCCATCTCTGCTGCCATCAGAGGCCGCACAACGCGTATGACCGATTGGCAAGCCGTCGTACCCGTCTCGGCGGTCCCACTCCAGTGCTTGTCAGTGCAAGGGGCAGCTACGTCAATTCAAAGGAAGCACAAGGAAGCTCATCTCACCATACCCTGTAAACCTAACGCACCTCCCTGACAAATCATCTGCCCCGCTTTCAACGCTTGACTCACTTTAATTGCTGCATCCGCAGCACCAGCAGCTGGTTGAGCGTCTCTGTCTGCTTCCGCTGCAGCTGCGCCACCTGCTGCACCACCCGCATCAGGTTGGTCACGTGCACCCCATCCTCGCCCCCATCCTCTCCTTCCCCTCCGCCACCATCACTGCTGCTGCTGTTGATAATAGGTGAGCAGGAGGTAGACGGCCCCTCGCCGCTCCCTGCGCGCTCGTTGCCATCCCAGGTACCCCGCCCCTCCGTTTCCCCCTCCAACTCCTGCACCTCCTCCTCCGGCTGCTGCGAATCCCACTGATCTAGCCCCTCCCGCTCGCCGTCAGCTTGTCGCCATCTGCATGGTTGTGTATAGGGCGCTGCTGGGCCCGCCTGCTGATCCGGTATGGACGGCAGCCCTTGCCGGGCTGCCAGCAGCACGCGGCTGTGGCGGTCCAGACCTGTTTCGGGCGCCTCATCGCTGCCTAGGGGCCCATCGAGCAACCCCCTTTGTGCCGCTAATGCTTCGCCTTGGACAGCCTCATGCTCTGGGGGTCCTGCCGGTACCAGCTGTTGTTCGGCATCCCTCGCCAGGTTTAGAGAGGTGCCCAGCTGCGCGGATAAGCACCTTGCTCGCGCTATTGCTTCTTGTGCTCTCCGCAGGTTGATGCTTATGGTGTCCATGGCGGATACACTAGCGGAACAGGGTAGGTCTCTGGCAAATGTTGGTCGTTGCTACCTCACAAGGCGTATAGTCCGCGAGCACATGCGAGCGGCTGTGATATGGTGTTACAATGCGATGGGGCCTGGCTTGCGACGGACCGCAAAAACACTTGCTAATGCGCACAAGCAACATTGTGCCGTGCCGTGCCGTGAGCTTGGGCCGATTCAGGCAGCAGTGTTCCAAGCTTTCCTACGAGCCTGCAACGTCGACATCATACGCCAGATATAGTATACGGCCTAACCTAGTTAGTCCACACAGGGGCGCTTTACCCCATCAGTCGCCCTCGCCGGGCCGTGATAACATACTGCGAGGATGCCGCCCGCAGCAGGGCTACTCCATAGTATGGCTAGAGGGATACTCTCAAGCTTTGGGCACGCGCGGTTGTCAGGTAGGCCGAAGCGTCAGCCAGGCGCACTCCGCCTGGGCGCTTTGTGTAGCTTGGCAGCAGCCCCTCCCTTTGAAGCACCTCAAACCCTGGACCCTGCACAACCTCTCCGCAGGGTGTCCACATTGGTCTATTACACCGTTGGCGGGAAGCGTGTCATGTCTCTCCACGACCAGGGGGTTACCAGCTGAGGCCCTGACGCCTACCACAGTAGGCCAGGAAACCGTACCCCAATCAACGGGTTCAGACCGGCAAGCGGGCGAGGAGAGCACACCCAGCACAAGCACAAGCAGCAGCAGCAGCGCTAGCGCTGGTGGCGGCAGCGGCGGAGGCAGCGCCCGCAGCACCAGCTTCCGGCGGGTGCAGTCTGACCGGCGGGGGCAGCTCTTCTCCTCGCAGCCGGGCATCGTTCACATTCTCAACACCTTCAACAACATCATCCTCACATTGACAGACATGCAGGGGTACATCCGGGCGACCAGCTCTGCAGGGCAGGCGGGGTACAAGGGCAGTAGGAAGTCGCAGCCAGTAGCTGCGGAGCGGGCTGCGGAGGAGCTGGCTAAGAAGGCGCTGCAACTGGGTTACTCGAGCGTGCAGGTCCGGCTGAAGGGGCCGGGCAGCAACAAGCAGTACGCGGTGCAGTCGCTGGCGGCCGCGGGGCTGCGGATTACCAGCTTGGCGGACGTGACGCCCATCCCGTACAATGGGTGCAGGCCGCCCAAGAAGCGGAGGGTGTGAGGCTGGGGGAGGGGCACGCAGGATGGCAGGGCTGTGGCTGTTTGCAGTTGGGGTTTGAGACGTCAGCAGTGCGAGGTGGGATCTTGGTTTGGAAGAAGGCTGAGGGCGTGGGAAGGGCTTGCGGCAGGTAGTGTTCAGGTGGCGATGCCGGAGGCGGTTGTGTTGGTTGAGGCCCGTCCCGCGCTTAGTTGCAGCTCTGTCGTTGGCTTGGATCTATGTAGTGATGCTTGGTACCTTCGCTACTACCATGAGCTGCTGCAAGGGGGGCAGCATCTTGCGCGTGACGCTGGAATCCATACCGGATATGTAAACTCTGTCAAGAACGCCTCGGTAGCCCTTAGCTTACTGCAATCTAATTTTGCAAGATGTCGCAGCAGCCCAATGAACTGGGCGTTCGCGCTCAGGTGCGACCACAGCACTGCTCGCGCCTTTCGGGGGGTCTTTCGGCTCGTCCGGCGTATCTAATCCCCAGCACGTCATCCCAACTGAATAGGTGCTCAATGTTGAGCCTCCGGGGCCAATACACCGTAACCGTCGGACAGTGGTCGCCAAGTTCATGCACGTAAGCGGGGGAGGCAGGAGGAGGGGCTGTTGGGCATCGCGATCAGGAAGCCCCCGTCCTGCAGCCATGCACGGTAGAGCAAGATAAGAATTGCACGTAGCGAGGGTTGGAAGGGACGGGGCCACAGCGTGCAATCACGCACAGCACAGGTGGGAGGTTGGGTAACCGGGTACCACCCCGCCCTCAATAAAATGTGATTGGTGGGGGCGCGCTGATGCAGGAGGCTGTCTGGCCGCAGTGGGGCAACGCAGAATCAATACACATCTTGATGGGGAACATGCTGGGGATGCATGCTGGCGATGGCTAGCTAGTCGGCCGTCCCACACCCGGGCAGGGCAGGTGGGCGGTGTGGATGAAGACACATGGGTCCCATGGGTGCAAACGGACCTGCAAGCGCGTGCCGCCAAAGCGTAAGGAACAAAGCATTTCATGGGCCTCAGGTCTCCACGCCCATCCAGAGGGTCATCCTGTGCGCCTGCACCACATCTGTAGCCCGTCCCCACGCCTCCTGCCGTCCTGCCTCCTAACCCACCTATCTCCCCCCCCCCGTGCAGCGCATCCCCAACTTTCGGGACCCCGCTGCCTCGTACAGCCTAGCGTTCGACCCCAAAGCCATCCAGCAGCAGCAGCAGGCCGCCGCTGCCGCCGCTGCTGCTGCCGCTGCCGCGGCCAATGAGCCGCCCAACCCCTTCAAGCGGAAGGAGGACCCCGTCAGCCGACTGCGGCCAGGGGCGGCACAAAACAACTCCAGCGAGTGAGCACTCATCCGATTGGTACCTGTTGCAGCAGCCTTGGACACCTGTGGGGCATGAGATGGCAGGCCGTGCTGTGGGCTACGGGCCGTGGCATGGAGGGAATCCACAGGGGTCATGGGTGTGCTGCTGCCCAATGCACGTTTGAAGGCCGCGGCCTGCAAAGGGTAGGACGGTGCGTTCACGGTGTGAATACAACTGCTTAAAGGTTTGCTTGACTTTTGGGTGCCCCCGTGCGTCGCCCCGCAGCAAGATGCCGCTGGTGGTGGTGGAGCAGCGCGACGGCGGGGCGGCGCAGCAGCAGCAGCGCGGCGTGTCCAACCCCAACCCCACGGGCGGCGGCGGCACCGTCACCTACAAGGGGCTGCCGGAGCCGGGGGGCACCAACCCCGACGGCGCGCCGGTGCACTTTGTGCTGTTCAAAATGGGCAACCGCGTGTGCGCCTTCCCAGCAGACCAGTGGCTGGGCTTCAAGCCGCACATTGACAGGTGGGTAGCCGCAAAGCGGCAAAGGGGAGTCGGAATCATTGACAGGTAGGGTGGGGCGCCAGGGCTGGGAGTTAATGTTTGGGGGAGGGGCCGGCGTCCACATGTTGACGATTGCGGCTGTGAGGCGGAGTGTTAGGGTAGGTGTTTCGGGGTTGCGCGTGGAGCTCGAGGCAAGAGTGCAGAGGGCGTTGTGGGGTCAGGAGTGCGCTGCTGCATGCACGCGGTGCTTTTGGTGGGGGGCGAACTGCGTGCATGGCTGCTGGTGGAGGCAGGCCAAGAAGCAGCTGTGGGCCTGGGGGTGGGAGGAGGTGGTGATGCGGGAGGTAGTGTAGGAGGTGCGAGGAGGAGGTGGTGTGGGACGCAGTGCAGGCTAAGATACGGACGATAGGGCAGGGCCCACGCGTACGCAGGCCCATCAGCTCATACCCGCCCACAGCACTGGCTACTGCACAGATGCCCGTCGGTGACGTCCACCGCCTGTTGCGCATGGCGCCTGGAAGCACTCGACCGTGCAAACCCTGCAGCTGGAGCAGCGCATTTTGTGCCACAACAGACCCTACAACTGCTGAATCAGCGTACGCATGCTGTCCAAGCCTCTGCACTGCTCCTGTTGCCGGCCCACTTGTCCGCCGCTCACCTGCCGGCCTGGCCATGTCCCTTTCACCTGCTCACTGGTGGACTCAGCGGCCGCCGCCGTCATGAGCACGGTCGCGTACACAGCCCACCAAGCCAGTGTGTTGCATACGTTCCTGTATGCCGTACTTATGCCTGTACGTCCCTGTCTCCCCTCCAGACGCTCTCTGGTTGACTCGGTGGCTGCCGCCGCCGCCGCCGCGGGCAAGGCGGCGCCCGCTCGCTCCGCACCCGACCTGTTCGCCGCCCGGCTGGTGCCGAAGAGCATGCGGCTGGAGAAGCAGCGACAGGTGGGTTAATGGCTGTGCATTGGTGCATTGGTGGGTGGGGCGCCGGAAGAGGCGTGTGTGCCTGCCAAGCGTGCAAGTTCGGTGGTATTAGAGGCGCCAGAGGCACGGTACCTTGGGCCCCAGCGGCCGGCGCTACCTCAGCCGTTGCTGGTGCCTGGAGTTCTTGGTACACGGGAGGTCGCAGGGCCCACAGGCTGCCGTACACACACCACAGTATTAGACTGGCACATACACACCACAGTGCACGTGTAAGCCCACGCACACGTGTGGCGAAGACACGTCTTTTACGCAGGGAGGACGAGGCAGGAGCTTGCAAGGCAGGAGAGTGTGCAAAAGCAGCGTGACTTGAGTTTGCAGACCGTGTCCACAGTGTATTAGCAACACACATGCGCCACGCTGCTGTGTGCATCCCGCAGGAGGAGGAGGCGCGCGAGCGGCAGGAGCAGGTGGCGGCTGGGCGGCTGCTGCCGCTGGCGGGCGCTGTGGACGACCTGGGGCGCGGCTTCGGGGCGGGGGCGGCAAGCTGAAGCGATACGTGGACGAGGATGAGCTGGACGTGAGTAATTATGGGGGTACGCGTGAACGCGAGGACAGCGTGTAAGGTGTCAGGGAAGCACGGAAACGCTGGGCGGGGAGGAGAGGGGGCACGAGGGACCGCATGGGGGCGGGGGGAGGGGCGACACAGGACGGGTGTGCTCATGTACTTGGCCAAGCGAAAATGGATAAACCATTTGTGCAAGTGTGCGACTGGTGTTGGGGGTACGTGGACGTGGACAAGCTGGACGTGTGGGGGTCCCGCAGGCGCAGGGGCGCCGCGGCAGGACAGGGGTGAAGGCCGGACGCGCTGACGAGGAGTACTGTATATCAGTACTTTCGTTCCGCGCAGTGCGTGAGCCAGCTAAGCATAGCGCCTGAGTTCCGCAGCTTCAGGGTCGCTTGACCACACGGGGTGTTGGCCTCGACGAGCCCGCTGCGAACCTGGCTGTCCTCTAGCGAATGCGGTGCGGGAATGGGACATACGGTCTAGGGTCCCTGGCAAGCAGACAAGTACGAAAAGTGTCACTCACTGGGCCGGACCCGCTGTGTACCTGGCTGTGCTGTGCTGTGTGTCGCAGGCTGAGCTCTTTGGCGGCGACGAGGACGGGGACATGGACGGCCCGCCGGCTGGGAAGGGCGCAAAGGGCGGCAAGGGCGCCAAGAAAGGTGGGGCCGCCGGCTGCAACTGCCACAGCTACCAACGCATGCAATGCGCTGGTCACAGCGGTATTGCAACCACAGGCTATGACGTTACGTGACACGCCGGCCAGGTTCCGCAGGCCTTGCTGACGTGGCAGAGCGTTGGGGCCGCTGTGTGGCCGTGTGCCGTACCTGTACTGGGCCATACGGTACCTGCTGACCACGTTCTCCCGTACATGCCTGCGTGCCGTACGCGTGCCTGCCGTTCGTCCGGTATACAGCACGCGAGGCACGCGAAACAACGACACAGCTCGCGTGTGGAGTCTGGCTGAAAGTGCCGTGTCATGTGACACGTGGCTGTCATGCGCAGGCCGCGGACGCGGGCGCACGGCCGATGGCGAGGACCTGGGGGAGGACGAGGTGCCTGAGGACCTGTACGCGGGGGCGGACGACGCGCTTAGACCAGAGAAGCCCGAGGAGGTGCGGGGTGTGTATTACGGGTGTGCAGAAGGAAACGGGCCGCCCGGAAAGCTGGAGGAGGTGCCCTGACAGGAAGGGGGGCTTGGGGTTTGGGACGTACCCTGTGGCGTTGCACGGAGGCCCCTGAGGCATGGGCATGGCTATGCACGGGGCCGGCACAGTTTGGGCTGGGTTGGGGCGCTTGAACGAATTACAGCACCCTTTAAGACGGGTGTATCTTGTAGGCTGGCAAACGTATATGCGTATTGCGCAGGCCGAGGACGAAGAGCACGAGCTTGGGTTTGAGTTTGTCAGAGTCTGTCTGGCTTTGCTGCGTACTGTAACGGTATACCACATGCATGGGTGTGCATTGCAAACTGTGCTCGTGCGCAGGCCGAGGACTGGGAGCACGAGTTTGAGTTCGCCGATGACGACCAGGACCAGGGGGCGGACGAGGTGTACGACGACGACCCAGGTGGGGTTGTGCATAAAGCGCGAGGAAACGTGTGAGGCGTCAGGTGGGAGTGTGCGTAAGACGCAGCTTGGAGCGAGGGGTGGAATGGGATGCGGCCGGCGGATCGGATGAGGGTATACGACGGCCTAGGTGCGGATGGGGCTGAGGCTGCAGAGCCGCACAGCGGCAAAGCAGGTTGCGCGGTGCGCGCTGTTGCTGGGCTAATCGCGCCAGGGGACCCGGCTGTTGCAGGGACGCGGTACACAGCCCGACCAGCTCGCACCTTGCCGTTCGGCACCTTGCCGTACACGTGCCGTACGTGTGCTGCGTGCAGGGCTGCGTAAGAAGCTGGGCATTGAGGGCGATGAGGAGGAGGAAAACGACGAGGACGAGCAGGTGGGATTGGGGGGGCACGTGGTGGGAACACACATGCAAAAATGTGGCCAGTGCAATGCACACGAATGCCAAAACGTGGTGAGGACTGAAATGCCAAAACGTGGTGAGGAGTTCGGCGTGTAGCCATGGGTATGGCTCGGCTCTCACGGGGTTAAAACGTCTCGACCGCTCAGCAGCAGGGCGTGTGCGAAGTTGTAACTGCACGTTCACGCCGTGCTCTGGCCGATGCTCTTATGCACGGCGTGTGACTGATTCCGGGGAAGATTGTGCTTCTTCACGCTGCTGCGAGCAGGCCAATGAAGCTACAGAATCTGGGCCTGTGCAAGAGCTACAATGGATTTGACTACGCCGGGCTGCATAATCCCAATGTGTCAATATGCTTTGGACTTCAACTGCTTCAAATTGCTTGTGTTGCGGTGCAGGCCAAGAAGCTGCAGAAGCTGGGCGACCCGGACGACAGCGACGAAGAGGAGCGCGAGCGCAAGGAGAAGGAGGAGGCGGAGGCAGAGAAGGCGCGGCAGGCGGCGGCGGCGGCGGCGGCGGGCGGCGGCGGCGAGGGCGGCGGCGGCGCGGAGGAGGACGGGGACGATGAGGATCTGGATGAGGATGAGGAGGATGAGGACGAGGATATGGACGAGGAGGTGGGGAGGGTGGAGGGGCGTGGGGACGGTGGAAGGGTAGGCGGGAGGGGTGGGCGGGGGCAGCAGGGAGGTGGGACGTAGGGTTGGGGCAAGGGGCTTTTGAGGCGGGGGCGGCCTCAGCATCGCATTTGCTCGGTGCTAGGATGGGACGGGGGATGCGGCGGCCGCAGGATATGAGTGGGCGTGTACTTAAGATGTGAGGTTTGCCGTCCGCAGGAAACCAAGCCGGCACCTGCTCCACCCCGGCCGCCGCCGGCACCAGCGCCAGCGGCGGCGGCGGCGGCCCCCGCGGCGGCCGCCTCCGCTGGGACTAAGCGCAAGGCGGAGGACTCGCCGTCGCCCGGCCGACCCTCGCAGCCGCAGCAGCAACAACAGCAACAGCAGCAGCAACAACAACAACAGCAACAGGTGCGCCAACGGCATACGATACCGCTGAACTCCACCGCGCTGCATGCAGTATGCAAGCGTGGGGGCAACGCGCATCGCTGTCACATAGGCCTCTTTTTTACGGAACCAAGAGTTCTTGAGGCCTTGCCTTGCGGTGTGATTAATTGCACCGTCAACTGTCCGATGAGGTCAGTGATGGGAGTGAGGCTGGGACTGATGTCATGTTTTGCGGTGTTTTTATAGTATGCACGGTTGCCTGTCCCCGGTCCTCCCATGGACAGGGCGTCAAGCGGGCGCGCACAGCCACCCCGCCGCCGCCCCAAGCCGCCGCCGCCGCCGCCAAGCCGGCCGGCCAGCCGTCGGCAGCAGCGGCGGCGGGAGCGGCTCCAGCTGCTAAGCCCGCTGCCGCCGCAGGTGTGTCACAAGGGGGCCTTTGCATTGTGGCGCGAAGAACTCATCGCTCGCAACTAAAGCCTGTCGGGGGCCTTTTGCAGCCTAGCGTTCGACTCCGGCCTTACTGCAGCCCGACTGGCTAGAGGGGGGTCGTGATCTCCCACATCGTTTTAGGACTACTCGTCCATGCCAGCGTGCATGGCAGCGGCGCGTGTGCAGCCCTCCTGCACGCTAGGCCAGTGACTCCAACTGCATGGCCTCTTGACCGGAACGGCCTGCCGCCCTCCTGTTTGCCCTACTGCTCTCAGCCTTGAACCAAGTTAGGTAGGTTTACAAACGTCCGCTGCCGTCCTACCGCCGAAGCCTGACCCTAACCTAATTTTCGTGACATGCTGTCGCCCTGCGGTGTGGCTGCCACGTGCCAGGCGCTGCGGGTGGCGCCGCCCCGCAGCCCGTCACTGCAGAGGAGGTGACGGAGCTGCTGCGCCGCCAGCCCAACGGCACCATGTCATTCCAGGTGCGCAGGGCAGGAGGTGGTCCGGGATGCAGTAGAAAAGGAAGCAGTGGTGGCGTTACAGACTAGCAGGCGAGCGTGCGACGCAGCCGGCGGGCTGTGCTCCCAATCGCACTGTGATTTTTCAGGTGCACAGAGCAGGAACGGGGCCTTGCGGTTCAGCCCGTGAACCCTTGGGTTAGAGGCTGCGGCAATTGCAGGGCAAGGGAGCGATTGGTGCCACTGGTGGGCCTTCCCCAGCCGGGAGCCTGCTTGGCTTATCCATCGCATGCACCGTGGCGCATTTGTTCCCTCTAGCCTACTGCTGCCCTGCTTTGAGGTACGGCACCTGGCACACCGTACACCACCTGCCTACGTCACCAGTACACGTCACGGCTGCGCCTCGTGGCGCCTTTTTCCAAGTTCCTCGCTGGCTGCATGCAGGACATTACGCGGCACCGCCGCAAAGACGCGGTGGGATGCGAATTTGTTACGTGACAGATTGCGTAACACTTGTAACCGTGCCGTCGCGTGCCGCAGGAGTTCACGATGCACTTCCGCAAGCGCACGCCCACGCCCGAGCTGCGCGACGCGCTGAAGCGGCTGACTGTGTCGCTGTGCAAGTCCTCCAAGAACGAGGCGGGGGTGCTCATGGTGTCCCTGAAGGCTGACAAGAAGTGAGGGCAGGGCCGCCTGCCGTTACAGCGGCATGCATGAAGCCGTACGCCGGCATACCAACGTTGCTCTAGGTCAGGGGACGTGCTCGGGGTGATATGTGGCCATCGCGGCAGGGCGTGACCGTCCACGAGGTGCACACACACACACACACTGTGCTCGCACGACACAGATGGTGCCCTGCCATGGTGGTTGCTTCACGCATGGCGTTCCATGGTGGGGGAGTGTTGGCACTGCTGCTGCGTGTGCTTCGCGGCTCGCTTGGTCAGCCGTATACGACCGCACGCGGTGTGGCATTCAAGGGGTGCACGTGTAAGGATGGTAACCTCTGGAAGGTACTACCTTGCCCTTGGCTGGCGCTGGAGGGGAACGTCGAAGCGGGAGTTTCGCTTGTAAAAGGCCCAATTTGCTGCACGTATCCTGAGGGGTGCTGGTTCGATCGGCCGTCACGTTTTGAGAGCTGGGTGTACGAAACGCAGCACCATTCACCGTACGGACTTGAGGGCTGTGCGGTAACTGAACGCACCCTTCCGCTGGCTGCCACAGCTGGATATGTCTCAACGCCTGAGCGTGAGCGGAAGCTGAGCACCAAAGGAGGTTCCGGTGCTTTCGCAGGCGCTTGCGTAATGCATCGTAATGAGAGCGCCAGTCGGCACGCACAGGCACGCATGGCCAGGCCTGGCCAGGCAGGGCCCCTTCAGTGCGGCAGATCTGCAGCCCTGCGCACCGCTTTCTGCACAGATCTATGGGCTCATGCGCTACACACGACGCCACCAGCTCAAACGTCGTCTGACGCGCGTAGCGCTGCGTGAATTACCTTGCCAACACCTGGCTGGTCATGTTGGCGGCCCAGAGCGCGCACATTCGTACTCTGGGAACCTGGACGGTGAGGGATGGATGCAAGCAACGAAGGGTTGGGATCCTGATGGAAGGCAGGTGGGAGTAGGCAGGCAGGGACCGAACTGGTCTAATACACTGCGTCTGCCCGCCTCCATATGCTCCATCTTGAACAATATGTATGGCTTTACAGTTTTGGTCCCCTTCCAGAGCCCAGCCCCATCCCGCTCAACCCACAGAGCTGGTCCTGGCCATTAGGGACACGGGGTTTCCCACCCCTCTCGCTGTACGGAATGGAGCGACAAGCTCTTAAAGTACAGGTCACGACGTGAGGAACAGTGTTTGTTTGGCGCAAAGCACGGGTTGGGAGATGCTTGGTGGTGGCAGGAGGTCGAGCAGCTGAGGGAGCAACCAACTAACAGCCTTGTCTAGTATATACACCGTGCGTTGCACACTGACAGGAAAGGAAAGAGTTTGTAGTAGCCCATGCATGTTACACATACCAGGAAAAGAGTCCACTACGATGTGAGACTGGGGGGGCCCTGCCGGCCTTTATGCCGGTGCGGAAGCAGCGCCTTACCGCTCCCCTGGCCCGACCATGCGTGATGGCCACTGAAGGGTGGAAACCCGTTAGGCCCGACCTGTTTCAAGGATCGCCAGTCCACGTCTTCAACAGAAGAAGAATCAAGAGCCCATACAATGCCGTATCCAGAATGAAAACCTGCCAAGGCTCACTGCACGTCGCTCGACTGAGCACGTCTGGGCAGCACCCTCTCGCGGGGGCAGCGGGAAGGCCGTCTGCACCCGAATGCTGCCTGCTTGCGTCGATAGTACTCCAACACAATTACGAATGAACCGACTCACTCTACCATGAACAGGACAACGAACGAGGCCCGACAAATCAGTCCTCTACAGCGCCGCTTTGCTGGGCGCACCTGAGCTCCCCTCCCACAGGCAAGCTTAGGGATGACCCACACTGCCCCCGCGCGCCCGGGCCTACACAAGCGCCAGTCCCACACATCACATCCAAAAACACACACGACACCACACATTTCCTACCCACACCGGAGACCACAGCTATACACCGGGCACGCCTGCCAACTGCCACTGCCTTTTACCCCTGCCCAACTGGCTCACGACGCGTGTCACCTATAGCATACTATTCCAGCGCTACGCGGCCGCCCTTTTGCAGCTGCAGCTACCAGCAGCTTCCGGCAGCTTCCTCCCTTACGCGCTGCCCAGCTTGCACTGCTGCATGGCGTCGAAGTACCACTGGCACGCGCCCATGTCGCCGCTGTGCTTGCTCATGCACTCGGCAAAGGCCTTGACCTGGCCCGAGCAGGGGCCCTCGGCCGGGGGCATGGAGTTGTACATGGGGGCGGCGGGGGCGGGGGCCGCAGGCTCCGGAGCATTCTGGTGCTCGTGCACCACAGTGCGGGGGCCCATAAACGAGTCCACTGCGCGGTGGGCGATGGCGCTGCCGGTGCCCAGCGCGGCGCCTGTGCTCGGAAGGGAAATGGAACGTAAGTAAGGGGGCGGCAGTGGGTGAAGGGCGTCTGAGACAACATTTAGGTACGAGGGACTTGTGGTGGTAAGGAACGATGGTATGGGTAGAAGTAGGTGTGGCGGAGGTGATTGGACATTGATGAGGGGGATAGGAGTCACAGGCAGCCAGGGCGTTTGCAGGTGCGGTGAAGCGTGTCGGGAGGGTGCGCACCCCGACCCCCGACCCCAAACCCACCCTGAACAACCGTGCCGATGAGGCCGGACATGATGCCACCGCCGCCAGAAGCGACAGCCGGGGGCGCAGCGGAGGCTGCAGGGGCAGGAGAAGAAGTGATAGAAGGATCTCGAGAGCCAAGCCATCGGAAACATGACACAGGCCATACAGGCGGTTAGTGGCCACAGCAAGCAGAGCAATTGATGCGTAATTTATTCTCTACTTACGAGGAGCAGACATGGGAGGAGGAGCAGTGTGCTGAGGAGCAGCGGGACGAGAGAACCAGCCCCCGCTGCTCTGGGGCGCAGCGGGAGTGGCCGTCGACGAGGAAGAGGAGGGAGCAGGTGGAGGCGGAGAAGATGCGGCCGGCTTGGGGCGAGCAGCGGCCGCAGAGGCAGAGCGCGAAGGCGCGGGGGCTGCGCGGACAGGCACGAAGGCGTGGCAGCATCGTGAGAGCACGACCAGAGTCAGGCGACTAAGCTGCCAGAGAGCAATGGGTGTGGGTAAAAGGGGGCATGATTGTAGCTGTTGCCCGCTAAGCCAGCTTCCCCAGCGTGTGACAACGTCAGCGCATCAATTATACCTACCGGAGCGCTGGCGGGGCATCTTTCACGCGGGTATAGCGACTAGGTGTGAAGGGCTCTGTCAAATGGTTACTGTGGAAAATGCACAAGTCCTCGTTGTGGGTGGCAGTCAAGGGCGTGGGTACAGCACCTTCGCCCCATGCACGATGCACCGACATGAAGCGTGAGTGCCAACCTTCACAAAACAACTTTTACATAGGATAGTTAGAGTGTCAATTAACTCTGCGCCAATCGAGCGGTCGTGTTCCGCAGAACATGTTGTTTGTCGTTTGTTACACGCTACCCGAGTGAGAACCGGGGAACTTCCTTTGGTCCCAAAAGTGGCATAATGCGATCATAGTTACCCATATAAGCCTCGGCTGGGCTGCCGGTTGAGGCATGGAGAGGCTTGACGAGGAGGTAGAGGGAGAGGAGGTAGACGGAGAAGTTGACGAGCCAATCCGGTTCGTGCAGCAGCAACCTTATCAAACAGAGCAGCCACCGCCGGAGGGAGAGGGGTGAGCTCTGACAAAGGCTTACGGCATGCAGTATTGTTTATTTGCCCACGGCCCCTCCCACAAGCCGCGAGAGGCGCGACGGGAAGGCATTAGATTCTCCTTGTTGTTAAATTCATACGCGCTGGGCTGCTCTGGTGGATGCTCTGGTGGTTGTGTGCAGGAGCGGCAAGAAGAAGAAAGGGGCAAAGCGGAAAAAGCCCCTGCCGCCAATTCGCATCAACCTTAGTGCGTGCAAATATGATGTCCGTAAGTGGGGCTGGAGGCACTGGGGGCGGGTGGGGAGGAAGGGTGGGGTGGCCTCAGGGGTAGGCGTACTGCTCTACTGAAGGGCACTGCCTATCGGCAAGGGGCATTAGCCATGGCACACCTAACCGCAACTTGTACCCCTGCCGCAATAGCATTACATCAGGGTGGTGGAGCGCTCTGGGCTCTGCCCTTGGCGCTGTGCCTGCCTGCCTGCCTGCCTGCCTGCCTGCCTGCCTGCCTGCCTGCCTGCCTGCCTGCCTGCCTGCCTGCCAGCCCCTGCTCCCTCTGTCGACTCGTTGCACCGGGCCCCTGTCCCCCGCCCACAGTGCGCATCGTGCAACGGAAGCTGGGCTGGAAAGAGGTCGGAGACGACGAGGACTGGGAGGTACGCTATATTGGGGTGTGCAGTACTGTAGGGCTCAACCAATTGAGGGTGGGCAGGTACAAGGCGTGCGGGGGCCACGAAGCCAGCTCCCGCTGACCATGCTCGCCGAACGCCCAAACGCAAAACCCGTGCACCCTTACTCCCATGCAACACGTTCCCCACCAATGTGTGCTGTTCGCTGCTTGGCAGTCAAGGCTCGCCTGTCTCTGCCTCCGCTGCGAATGGCCTTTGCATTGTAGCATTGGTCGAGTTGGCATTTGCGCAACCCGAGTACAGTGCCCACCAACTCACACGCGCGTCCGCCGCCTCTACAGTCCCGCATGCTCATGCCACGCCAACGCAGTGCCCACCAACTCACACCCGCGTCCGCCGCCGCCACGTGCACATGCCCCCTGCCCCCAGGTGTACTGGACGGACACGTCCGTCAGCATTGAGCGGATCATGAAGCTTTCGCGGACGCAGGTGCGGCGTGCCGGGCGTTACGGGGCGTGCGCGTTGCTGGGGGCACTGTCGTTGCTACGATAGCCTAGCACTTGCTGCCCGGCTGTGCACTTCACAGCTCCTGTATTACGCGTTCCCTGGGGCCGTCACGACGGGTCGGGACCCGAGGCGTTCAGAGGTACGGTTGCGGGAACCGGGATGCATAAGCCCTGTACAGACAAGGTCAGTTGTTCAATGCAAGCAGGAGAGCACTGGTGTGATGTCACACCAGCAGCACCCGCGGCATGGGCCTACACTGGCCGTGCCGCTGGTCTGTGACTTCCTGTGCGTTGGGCGGGGCGCACCTCAGCACGCAGCAGCGGCTTTGGCGAGCTCAATGCGGCGGTCCGCCGGAAAAAAACCGCAAAGTGGCAAAGTAACTGAACTGCAAACAGTCGGCCTGCGGAGGACGCGGTCAGCGGCGAGCGGCGAAAGAAGCGACAACTGTCCACCAGAGAGGCCACCTCGGCCTCCAGGCGGGGGGACTAGCGGGGGACGCGCCAGGGCGCGGCCCCGACCGTGGGCTTTGTGTGCGCTTTGCTACCGGCCCGGGTTGCAAACACAGCCCTGGGCGGCCGGCTGCTGGACGGAGTGCGGAGGGGGTAGCCACCCAGCCACAATGCATATCCGGCGGAGACCAGGTGATGCGGAATTACTGGGGGAGCTGGGGTGGTGGCGGCCGGGGGGCGGCACAGCCGCGCGGCAGCAGCTGGTAGGAAGCCACGCGGGGCTGCTAGGGGCTGGTCCGCCTGCAGTCAGGCAGCGCCTGGTGCCGCCTGCGCTGACGGGCGGAAGCTCGGGCACCGCTCGCCGTTGGTGGCAGCGCGCCGGCTGCAGCAGGAGTTCTGGGACGCGCAGGATGTCAGGCAAGGAGCACACGTGCCGGCAGAGCGTGGAGGGTTTGGGTTTGGCAAAGAGGGTACTGGACGGCCGCACAGTGTGCGTGACGGACGGCTCAGCCTCTGGCGTCGTCTGGCTGGCGGCAGCGAAGGGGCAACGCGGGCGATGTGCAGCTCGGCCAGTATGCAGCTGCGGCGGTGTGCATCTCGAGCGGTGTGCAGCTCGCCCCCTGTCATGGCCACATGGTCCACCGCGCCCAGCACGCAAGCGCGTCTAGCAGCGGCGGGTTTACGTGAGCTGGTCACCTTGTCAGATTGACGAGCAGGTGTAACGGGCTGAGAGCTGGGGAACGGCAAGGCGCCAGTAGCTGCCGCGTCCCGCTGGCGCCTCACCACACTTCCCACCCACATTGGTGGCCCGTAGGCTGCAGCTTGACAGCCAGGCCGCAGCTGCCTCAGGCAACAGCATCGCCTCCAGAGCATCATCACCACCACTTCCCTGACCGAGCTCCTGAGGCTACTGTGGCATTCCCCACATGGCTCCTTCGCCTGTCGGTGGCCTATCCTCGGACCACGGGGGCTTGAACGCCGCCGTACCGCAGAGGCAGACGAGCTCTTATCCGACATGTCTCCTTCGCCCGTGGGGGCAGCAGCCTCCGATATAAGGGCCCCGCCTCCGGCGCAAGCTAGGGCCGGCGCCGAGGCAGAAGTCCTTTGGAGTGTGCGTCTGGCACCTGTAACCCACCTGCCGCCCCCACCCGGTGACCCTACCCCCACCCTGACACCCTGTGACCCGCTGCAGCTGCTGACCAGGACCTGATAGAACCGTCCTTACTGCTGCTACTGCTGCTGCTTACCCACTTACCTTGTTGCCCCTGCCGCTGTTGCTTTGCTTGGTGCCTGCAGAAGATCAACCACTTCAGCGGCATGCTGGAGATTTGCCGCAAGCGGGCCATGGCGCGCAACCTGATGAAGATGGCCCGTGTGTTCCCACAGCACTACGACTTCTTCCCAAAGACCTTCATCCTGCCCAGTGACAGGGAGGTGCGTGCGGGCGTCTATCTAGTAGTACGCTTGCATATTTACGACGACTGCTTTAACATTACTGTAGGTAGCTCGGCTGCTTTCATGGCCCGCGGACTTTGTGCCACTCAGAGTGCAGGCGTGCACCGAGGCCGGTGTATCCCGCCGTACCCATTGGTGGTATGGTGCTTACGCGAGAACGCGAAAGAGGAGCACGCCACACACTTTACTCAGCAGTGTATTGACATTCACAGTCCAGTCTTGAGTTGGCATGGCACCAAGGAGGCGAGGGCCACCGTCTCACCGACGTCCCTGCCGTGCGCTCTTTGTGTTTCCTGGCCTAATCAGGAGTTCCTGGCCGACATCCGCGCCCGCGGCAAGAAGCAGGTGTACATCCTCAAGCCGGACGCAGGGTGCCAGGGCAGGGGCATTCGGCTGGTGCAGGGCGGAAAGGAGGAGGTAAGGCGAGGGCGCTTCGGACCACTAGGGGCGTTCGCGTTAAGGGCAGGGGCATATGGCTGGTGCAGGGCGGAGCGGAGGAGGTGGGTGTTGGCCAGGGAGGGGGGGTGCGTCGGGCCCACACGGGAGGGGAGGTGATGCTGGCGGAGCGAGACGTGCTACATGGGGTTTTCGGGGTGGGGCTGGACGGCTAAGCCATGGAGGCTAGTGTGCGGCCCGAGATGAGCCGCATGCCGCCGGGCTAGGGCAGGAGCAGGGGTGTCAGCTTGGTGTAGGGCTGGAAGGAGGAAGTGGGCGGAGGCGAGGAGTGGGGCTGCTCTGGAGGGGTGGGTTGCGTGGGGCAGGATCGCGGGCTGAAGCTGTGACTCGTTGGGTGAGCCCCAAGCGATGTGGTGTGAGGCCTTTGGGCGTGAGCACCGTGTAACTAGGGCTGCTTGCATGCGCAGGCATGTGTGTTTCGCCACACTCCTTACCTGCGCGGCGCTCTTCCACACGCGTGGCCCACACATGTCTGCCCCGCTTGTGGGGCCGCCAGCCTCCAATCCATCACTCCGTTACTACGAACTCCTGACACGGATGTCCTCAACGCAACAACCCCCTTCCAACGTCTGTCTCCCGACCGTCTGTCTTCCGACCGCGTTTTCTAACTCCCTTCCCCTTCCCCTAGCCCCTAGCCCCCAATCCATCACTCCGTTGCTACGAACTCCTTTTATGGATCTCCTCAACGCAACAACCCCCACCCCCTTTCTACCAGGTTGTTGTCCGCGTACTGAGCGAGATGGCCACCCCCAACGTGGTGGCGCAGCACTACCTCACGCAGCCGCTGCTGTTGCACGTGAGTGCGGAAAAGATGGCAGCCGGCAGCAACAGCACGCCAGCAGCAATGCAGCACACTACGACTACGGTACTAGGGCCCCAGTTGGGCACGGCAGGCACAGCGCGCGGCCCAACCCGCGGACTGCATGCCTTGAGATTTGGGATTGGTGGTACTTTTTCACGGCGTTGTGGGCCCTCTTGACACCCTGACGGCGGGGCTGGTAGTGCACTACCAACGGTGCTGTAGGACCTGACCAGCTGGTGGTTTGCCTGGTGCTGCAGGGCTACAAGTTCGACCTGCGCATCTACGCGCTGGTGCTGTCGTGCGACCCGCTGCGTGTGTTCCTGTTCCACGAGGGCCTGGCGCGGTGAGCGGGCGGGAAACGCCCTGCCTTGTCGGACAGCACAGCAACAACGCACTATGGGCTTACCAGCTTATCTGATCACCTGCAGTCTTTTCACACGAGGATGTACATACCACGCCACTGTACACATGCACACTGCATGTGGCAATGCGGGCCTCTGTCCACGTTGTACTCCTGGGGTCCTCCGTTGCCAGTGCCCTGCCTCCTCTGCCCCTGCACCAACACACCCCCACCCCTGCCCCCGCAGCATCTGCACCGAGAAGTACTCACCTCCCAAGGCCTCCAACCTGGACGTGTCGTTCATGCACCTCACCAACTACGCAGTCAACAAGAAGAACGAGGCGTTCGTGCAGGTGAATGCGGCGACGGGGCAACATGGGTGGAACAGGGAAATGCAAAAGCATCACCGGAAGCAGTAAGGAGGAGGGGCACGGGGAAGAGCCCATGGAGTTCCTGCCCCACTGGCGCAGGCGTGTGGGTGCTGCCCGTGGCTCGCATCCAACAGCTGGGGTCTTGCGGCAGGGGCGCTGTGCTGCCACCAACGTGCGGTACCTGGCTTCACTCGCCCTTGTAACAACACCAAGTGTCAACAACGCGCGTCGTACAGCATGGCCACAACACCCCCTCCCTACTAGCACCTTCCTTTCCTGCCCTTCGCCCCTCTTATCGCCAGTTCCTGTTCCTGTGTCCTGCCTCCTCATCCTTCTCCTTTTGAAATGTCCCATGCTTGTTGCCCGCGCTCGTGCGCCCCACGCTGCCTCTCTGCCCCTGCCCCTACTCCGCAAAGGCCCATGCTGCCGGCGAGGGCGGAGACGACGGAGGCGAGGACGCCAGCAAGTGGTGCCTGGCGCAGCTAAGACACTACATGGAGGGGCAAGGTGGGGCACGGGCGCGGGCCAGGTGCCTGTGGGTGAGGGCGCTGGGGCGGCTAAGGCACTACTTGGAGGGGCCAGGGGGGGCAAGGGGGCGGGCGAGGTGGCTGCGGGTAAGAGTTGGGGAGCAGAAAGGGCACTACCTGGAGGTACGGCGTGGGTCGGGAGGGATGAAGGAGAGCGGGGCCGGGCAGGGGCGGAATGAGCATTGCCTGCTGGCGGCAGGTGTGGGCGGGGGGGCGCATGCAGCTCAGGGAAGCCGTATGTGGAGAAGCTACCAGCACGGGTTAATGGTGGGCCGTGAGACGAGGGGGTCGTTGCCGGGAGGCGGTCGGAGTAGGCTGGACAGAGGGTGCAGGGCAGGTCGGGGCCTGGCCGGTGAGGCAGATGGCACATGCGAATTTGGTTCGTGAAGCCAAACTGCGGTATACGGAAACCCAGCCGCTGTGAACCAATGCTACCTTCCGCACAGCCCCCCGCCCCCGTTCACTCTCGCGTTACTAGTATTTTGTTCCCCTGCTGCGGCGCGCAGGCCACAGCTGGTCCAAGGTATGGGACGACATCGCCGACCTGATCATCAAGTCGCTGTGCAGCGTGCAGCCCGTGCTGCGGAACAACTACCGCTCAGTGCTGCCGCCGGACAACGACGGGTTCAGGTAGGTGCGAGCGTGCGTGGGCGTTGCCGTAAGGGGTAGCGCGTGCGGGGCAAGGCGGGAGGACGGCGAGGGAAGCCCCGCCAGGGTGGGGTTTCGCAGCACAATTGCTGTCGCCCATTGTGTTGCTGCCCATTGTGTTGCTGCCCATTGTGTTGCCTGAGTCGACTCCAGGCAGTAACGGATTCAGGTGGGGCGGGCGAAGGAAGGGGTAGCCGCAGAGCAGTAGGGTAACACGGACAGAAGCCAGGGGGACGGGAGGGGAGGGAAGCGGAGGGGAAAGGGCGGCGTTGACAGATGACAACAGCAAGGAGGGGACAGAAGCCAGGGGGACGGGAGTGGACTGGAGTGGACTGGAGTGGAGGGGTTAGGCGGTAGGACGACAGACGAAGCCTGTAAGGACGGGGAGGGGTGGCGTTGGCAGGTGACACCCGCAAGCCCCATGGTCCTTTCCCAGCTCGTTGCCCCTACTGCACGCGGCCGCAAGCTCGACTACTGCGGCTCTGGCCCTTGACCCCTAGCCCGACGTGTTCTGTCCTCCCCGCCCCCAAGTGGCATCGGAAGCACAGAACTTTGTGTGGCTTGTGTCTGGTTGTGTAACTATATCTTTGGTAGGTCCGCTGCGTCGTCAGTGAGTATCACCTTCATTCCTACCGCGCAACTGACCCTGGCTGACCCAAACGGCCTCCCCCGCCCCCAGCTGCTTCGAGATCCTGGGCTACGACATCATGCTGGACGACCAGCTGAGGCCCTGGCTCATAGAGGTGGGATTTGGAGGGGTAAAACACGTAAAACGCGAGAAAACCGTGTAGGGCGTTTTGGAGGTGTATCAGGTTGCGTCCAGCGGTTTCAAGGCCCACGCGCGGTTGCATGCGGCACTGGCTGGACGCGAGCCTGCTGCAACGACAGGATCGTGCCAGGTTTGGATCGTACCGTGCGCATCCTCACAAGTCCCGATTCCAGGCAGCCAGTTGGCACTTCGCCACACCAACACGTAACACAAATGCACGTGCGCAGGTGAACCACTCCCCCTCCTTCACGTGCGACTCCCCCCTGGACTTGGCAATCAAGGAGGAGCTCATCAGCACGGCGCTGGAGCTGGTGGGTGGGGGAAGGGGGGACAAAGTATTGGCAATGCGAGGAGATGGTGGTGGTAGTAATAGAAAAAGTAGTACTGTAAGAAGAAATGCGGAAGCGGGGGTTGCTGGAGTCCACGTGCGCGGGGTTGTGGTCATACAGGGCGCATGCACGGGGCGGGGGGGCGTGGAGCGCCATTTGGGGCACAGACAGTGGGATGCACGCGGTTGAGCTGGTGGGTTGGGAGCTGGGGGGGCGGGCATTTTGGGCATAGCTCGGCTCGGACGAGCGCTAGGTTGAGGCGGGGCGTGTGCGGCAGGAGCACGGGCGCACGCTGCGCAAGCGCCGTAACAATGTGTGCTACATAACTCAGTGTATGCTCCGTTTGTTGGCTCATTTCCCTCCCCTCCCCGCTTGCCTTGCTTGCCATTATCTGTTGCTTTGCCCAGGTGCGTGTCGACCCAAAGCTCATCCAGAAGACCAAGAAAGCGGAGCGCCGCGCGGCCGCGTCTCGGCTGCTGGAGCCCATGCAGAAGAAGAAGTTGCCGGCAGCTGGGGCGGACAAGGGGCCGGACAGGGGGAGCAGCAACGCGGGGGCCGGCGGCGCGTCCGGGGGCGGTGGGGAGGGGGATGAGGCGGAGAGCGGGACGGGAGGCGCGGGGGCGGCGGGCGGGGGCGGCGGGCTGGCGAAGCCGCGCACGCCGGAGGAGTACGAGGCGTGGAGGTGCGGCAAGCGGGCTGTGCGCGGGGCTGAACAACAGGCGGGGAGTGGGGGTGTTGGCGGTACGGGTTCAACGGCGCGCGGCGCAGCTCAGCTGGCACGCCGCACACGCACACCAGTGGTGGCAGTCCGCACGCTGGCCGGGGTTGCGCTGCGCCTGCCGCCTGTTGGCTTGGGCAGGTTCCCTTCCAACCCATGCACCCACCATCGGCCTGAGTCCCCCTGTCATACATGGACATACAGCCTTAGCCCCCTTCCACCCCCCGCACCAACATCGTCGAGTTGCAGACTACGCCTGCCTTCCGACCGCCTAACCCCCGCACATCTCGTCCCTCTTGCCTCCACCACCTGCACGCCTCTAGTGCCATGGCGCTGGCCGCCGGCTATGGTCCACTGACCTTGCGCTGCCCCCCTCCTTTCCTTGTGTGCCTCCCCCCCCCCTCCCCCCGCTACCCCAACCGCCTAATCCTCCCGCTCCCCCAGGTCCAAGGTGCTCGCCGCCCGCGAGCGCTACGAGGCCAAGCACAGCGGCAACTTCACACGCATCTACCCGTCGCCAGACCCCGCCAAACAGGCGCTGTACGAGGAGCTGCTAAAGGTAGGGGCTAGGGGGGAAAGAAGTTACAAAGTACAACGAAACGGAGGATAGGGGGGGAGGTGCTGGTTGTGCCGGACGGGTGACGAGGGCCGGGGCCAATGGCGCGGAGGGGCGCGCGTGGGTTTGTGTTCACGGCGGGCTGATCAGCTACAGCTTTGTGCCTGGCCGTTGGGCAATGGCGCGAGCCTTTGTGGCATTCTCTAGGGGCAAGCTGCTCCATCAAGACGGTATCCAGCGTCCCCCACACCCCGCGCTCCCTTCTTTCGCCGTCCTTTGACCGCAGGGCGCTGCCGAGATCTACCAGTCGTCTTTCCAGTCGCGCGCCAAGCGGCCTGAGGCGGCAGACGACAAGAAGAAAAAGGTGAGGTGGGGGTGACGGTAGGGGTCACACGCGTGTGATGGCTGTCCTCCTTCGAGAAGGAAGGAGGTGCAGAGGTGCGGGTGAAGGAGGAGCGCACAGATTAAGGCCACGCACAAGGCCGCACAGTCCCCTCTGACAAACCGATCCTCAAAAGGTGCAGCAACGGCCCTTCTATGGCTACCCCTCATTACTGTCGTACTGCTTGTGCCGTTGCCGTCTACCCATGACCCTTGTGGTTGCCCATCCGGCATCTCTCCATTACCTCAGCCTGCTCCTGCAGGGCCATTGTACCGCAAGCACAACATTACTTGGCTTGTTTTATCTTTGAACTACGATACTATGGCTGGTTTCGGTTACTTCCGCAGGACGACTTCGAGACAGAGTACCAGAAGGCGGAGCGGGCCAAGGCCAAGGCGCTGCGGGACAAGCTGGCGCAGCAGGCGGCGGAGAGGCGCAAGTCCAAGCAGGTGCGGAAGGGCCCAGTGACCTTTAGCTGGAGCCTGCTGGAGCACATACCCTTCAGTCGTTTGGTGGTGTGGTAACTGCTTGGGTTGAAACATGCGATTCTTTATACGGTCCAGTACCTATGGTACTCTGATACACCTGCTTCCCTGCCTGTGTTTCTTTTTTTGGCCACATAGCTCATGCAGGCGCAGCAGGACCCGCAGCGGCCGGGCTTGCCGGCCTACCTCAGCCCGCCGCCGTACCTGTCGCCCCCCGGCATGGCCGCGTACGGCATCAACGGCGGTACCGGCAGTACCGGCAGCTTCACGCAGCCGGGCTCCGCCCACAGCACGCCGCAGTACACGGCCCTCCTGCCGTCATCATCGCCGTACCAGTACCCGTACCCGTACCAGCAATACGAGACGGCGGCTAGTGCGGGTGCGGCACACCACGGTCTGTCGGTTACTGCAGCGCAGTACGGCGGCGCGGTGGGACGTACGGCTGAGCTGTACGGCGAGCGCAGCGACGGTGCGTGCAGCGTGAGCAGCAGCCGACCCATGTCAGCCATCAGCGTAGGCAGTGCCATGGCCGACGGCCTGCATTCGTACGGCGGCCACCCTGCGCTCAGGCTGTACTCTGCCGGCCGTACCGCTGTCGTACGGTCAGCATCCCCGGCGGCTGCAGCCGCCGCCAACGGGCGCAACAGCCCCATGCCGCCGGCTGCCCCCGGCTCCAGCGCTGCCCAGCAGCAGCACACAGGCACTGCAACCACAACAACACAACAACAACAGGGGGCTTTGCCCCCGAACCCCTTTCTGGGCTCCGCACTCCGGCGTCCCGCCTCCGCCACCTCCCGCGGTGGGGGAGCCGGCGGGGGCGGCGGGGGCGGGGCCGGGCACGAGGGAGCCCCAGAGTGGGGGCCGCACCAGCAGCAGGGGGCGGCGGCTGTCGCTGCTGGATGCGCTCCAGGGCTCGCACGCAGCGGCAGCACCGCCGGAGCCGGCAGCGGCAGCGCATATCCACACGGCGGCTACCCCGGCGGCAGTGCCGCGCTTCAGCAGCTGCAGCAGCTCCAAGCAGCAGCAGCAGCGCTCGCCGCGGCGCAGTCGGTCGGCTCAGCGCCAGGGGCAGCCGCAGGGACAGGGGCAGGTGGCGGGTACCTGCAGGTCGGCCTGTCGGCCGGAAGCGCACACAACCACGTCCGGGCAGCCCACAGCTCAGCCCTTGAGGCTGCCGGAGCTGCAGGTACGTGGTGTGTGGTGCGTGGTTTGAGCGGTGTCGGTTTAATTCCGTCTTCACTACAGAGCACGGCGGAGAGGAACGGTGGTGTGCGGCGGGTGGATGGATGTCCACGCCGTGTGCATGTCGTGCTGGGTTTTGTGCACGGCGTCCATGGTCACGTGCTGAATTTGTGCCACTACCTGTTGACTAGATCAGATCCCAGGGGCCGTGTGCCGACGTTTGTGGGGCTCAACCCTGTGTCCGAACAACCTGCCTTTTCGCCCTCCCTGATTCGGTCTTGAGACCTGGTTTGTTCACCCTGCACAACATCCAACTATCGGCTTGTTCTTTTATCCTAAACGTTATCTTCCTGCCCCTGCCCCTGCCCCTGCAGCTGGCGGCGGTGCCGATGCGTCTGCAGCCGAGCAAGGGTCGGGGCCGCCCCCCGCCCCGGGCGGCCGCGGCCTCCACGTCTCCGGCAGCCGCCCACCTTCCGCCTCTGCTGCCCCCGCTAGCATCCGGGACAAGCTGCAGCCACCAGCCGCAGCAGCCGCAGCCGCAGCAGCCGGCCACGGCGGCGGCGGCGGCGGCGCAGGAGGCGGCGCTGTCGGGCTGGGACGTGGCAAGCAGCTGCTTTCCGTCCCTCAGGTGAACCTAAGCAACGCCGGCAGCAACGCCGCGGCGGCGGCGGCGGCGGCGGTGGCGGCGACCTGGGATGCCGCCGTCAGCGCCGCCGCCGGCGCCAGCGGCAGCGACCCCTCCGCCGCCGCGCAGTACCTCGCCGCCGTGCGCCCGCGGCCGCTCAGTGCCGGCCCGCGCAACGCGGCCTCGCGACCGCTGTCTAGTTGCGGCAACGGCGGCGGCGCGCAAAGCCACCCAATGTCCCCCACCGTCAGCGCGGCCGCCACCGCCGGCACGACCCGCCGCTCGCCATCGCCACTAGGGGCCCTGGCGGGCGCGGCTGGCGGGCCTGCCTACACCAGCTCCGAAATGTACCTCCTGGGCCTGACCCATGGGTCGGTCCTGCCGCACACCGTAAGCAGTGGCCCCTCACACCAACACGGTCCCCCGCTGCCAGCCCACGCACAGCCCTCCAGCCCCAAGTATGCACGCTCCTCTAGCGGCCTCTCCCAGGGCCTGTCCACCCTCGCGCCGCAGTCGCCGAGGACGTCCTCTGCCACGGCGCCGCCTCCCAGCGCCACCTTTGGGGGCTCCCCTGGTCCGCCTGGCGCAGCGCAGCCGTGGGAGCAGGGCACAGCAGCTGGCGGCTCTGCGGCCAGGGCGTACAAACAGACCCGGGCCCAGCCTGCTGCCCCCGGCCTTGCCGTCGCGAGCAGGGGGACTAGCTCTTCGACTGGGTACGGCGACCCGTACGAGGGCACGGACAGTTGTACGACAGGCGACGGGGGCCTGTCGTACCAGGCCCTGGGGCTGCCGGACGGAGGTGCGCTGGCGTCAGCGGCGGGGTTTGCACGGCACTGGCCCGGCATGGGCTTGACGGCGCCTGGCGGCGCCGTCGGGTCGCCGGGTGTCGGTGCGATGGCGGCGGCGGCGGCGGCGGCGGCTGGCAGCCCCTCGGGGGCACGCCAGCGGTCCTTCACCACCGGGGCGTTGGGAGCGCCGACGGTACAGCCGGCTGGCGCGGCGGCGGTGACAGGCGGCGGCATAGGGTCACCTGTGGGGTCCAGCAGGCCACACGTGTATCCCCCGCACGGCGGGGGTCCCGTGGTGCGGAGCCCTGCCCGGGGACCAATGAGTGCGGGGGCTGTGGGTAAAGGCGGCGCGGGTGGAGGGGTTGGCGGCGGCGGCGGCTCCGCGGCCCTGGCGGCAAGGTTTAACTCGGCGCTGTCAGCGGTGTTGGCGGCGGCGCCTCCGCCGCCGGTTGGGCTAAGCGGCGGTGGCATGATGGTGCCACGTGGTGTGGCGGCAAGCAGCGGGTCTGTGGTGGGGGTAGGGGTGGGGGGGGGGCGGGGATGGCCTGATGGTGAGCGGGAGTGCGTTTGGCGGAATGAGTGGGCTGGAGGGGTTGGACCCACCGCTGCGGACTGCGGCGCTGGCGGCGTTCAACCGCCGGGCGTTGACCGTGACGGGCAAGCGCGTTGACCGGTGAGCAGGGCCGCCGCGAGGTGTGTGGGGAGGTGATCCATTTGAGGGCGGCTGTTGGACCATGCGTGCGGCGTGCGCGAGTGTCGAGGAGGGCTGGGCTGGCTGTGTTTTATCGGCGCCAGCGGCTCGTCGCGGGGCCGGTTGCTGAGTCAAGCAACCCTAGGTAAGTGTTTCTGTTGCATTGGCACAGTTAGCTGTGCCGCAGCAAGCTAGGTGCTTGCACCTGCGGGTGCACGCTGCGGGTGTGAATGTGTGAATGCGGTTAAGAAACGAACGACAATTCCCATCCGCGTGCACACGTGTGCTTTCGCTTACTGCGCAACATGCACATGCCTTGTACATGCCTGACATTACAGAGAGGTAGTGACTGTTCAGGCGGTCTAGGTCAGGGCAGGTGTCTGAGGAATCGTTTAGGTACGGTCAGACACGTGAACAAGGGTACGGGCGGCTTGAGTACCTCCGTTGGGCGCTGATGCATGCCGGTGTGTTAGGAGCCGATGCTTTTTGCTCGTCAACGCAGATACGTACCGCGTGGTGAAGGCTGGAGGTTGTGAACATGCTACGCTGTTTTGATGCTCCTGCACCCTTACAGCAAGAACGTGTGGTAATGTGGCCATGGCAGTCGCGTATGAAGTAGGTGTGCGCAGTTCAGTAGGCGTTGTCGAAGCCCAGCAAGGGACGTCTGTCCCGTTGACGTTTGGAGAGCGTGCTGAGCTGGGTTTTGGGCACATTAGTGCCATTTCGTTCCGTAGGCGTGCGCAGCAAATCTAGCAAAATGAACTTATGGGGCCGTGCATACTAGGGGAGGGCGCGCAGCTGCGGATCTGCGGTCAACGTGTGGAGTTGCGTTATCCTGGGTAGGCAACTGCAGGTTCACGCCATAGAGGATAGGTGAAAGGGTGTATCCTTATCCAAGTGAGGGTTCTTGACCTACACGCACTTGAACGCACAGCCCATCTGCTCATGCATGTAAAGCTGTCATAAGGCCACAGTGTCTATACTCTACTGGTAGCAGGTTGGGTATAAATTCCAGTCCAGCGCCCAACCCCAGAAGCTCACACCACGTGGCCCCTGTCAACCAACCGGGAAAGCACTCCGTACGGTACCGGCTGACGTCGGTCAAGGTAGCCGCTGCGGCAAAAGTGCGCTGTACTCTCTACTCAGCCCCAAATCTATTTTGACTATTTAAGTATACCGGGCGGGCACTGAGGGGGCCCCGCCCCCAAGCCGCGAGCGAGAATGCAACGCTACGCTGATGCGCTTTTGAGAACGCTGCTGCCCTCTTCTACACCGCTGAATGAGCTAGGAAACATTACTAACATCCTCTCTGCTGCTGCGGGAGGTCCAGTCGATAGGCTCTATTCGCGACTGGGGTCGCTAAACGGCCCCTTCTTCCCGGCGGGCTGGGGAGACCTGGCAATAGTAAACTACTCTGAAGACGCCAAGTACCTTGTCACGGGGGAGGTTCGCCTGCAGGTGGTCGCGCGTCGTCGCTTTCTGACGATGGCATATAGGAACACCCAAGCCGAAGGGCCTGGCGCCGCATACCTCAACGTGGCGTAAAATTTATATGCTAAGGGTTGCTACCTGGCTTGTTGTGTGCGCATGCGTTGGCACGTGTCCCGCTCTGTGCCGCTGACGCAGCCCCGCCCCCACCACCGGCCCCAGCCCCAATGGAAGCTGGTGGAAAGCGGCACCCGGGACGGAGTTGACTACCTCCTGTACGAAGGCTCATTCCGGTGAGCTGCAAATCCAGGCCCAGCTCCACCACAAGAACCCTGCACCATACCAACATCGGACTAGCTCACTTGCTGGGCGTACGGTACTGTCCTAACCGTCCGCACCTAACCACACAGGACGCCATGCGTGGAGCGCATCTACAACGCCCTGCCCCCGGAGAGCCGCACAGGGCGCGTGCAGCTGCTGCTGCCCGCCAACCTACAGCCATTCGACCCCACGGCGCTGTTGCCGGCCGGCGGGCCGGGGGCGCCGCCGCCGCCGCCGCCCGTGCTGGTCCCCGCCCACGGCCCACCGGGCATCCATGGTGGGGGTGCTCATGAGGCGGAGGCGTGGAGCGGGGGTGACAGGGGAGTCCCCCAGGGCCCCGCCTGTGCGCTGCACCTGGCGGCCACGGGGGACCAGACCTTCGGCCGGCGGCTGCGGCTGGGCTTCCCTCTGCTGAAGGACGTGAGTGCTGCGCACGCATGCATGACTATGGTCATTTGGTGACTTTAACGGACATCCCCAGTCCGAGTGTCCCCTGTCCGTGCGAATGCGCCGCTTAAGCTTGCGTGCGTACGACGTCATCGCACGCCTGTGACTGGCACCCGCTCACGCGAGCGCGCACCACGGCACCGCTGTCCGCCTCCTGCCCTGCCCCCACGTCCCGCACTCCTGCACCCTGATGAGCTTCCCGTCCACGGCGCTGAAATCCTGGAGTACAATATAGCCTCATTTAGAAATGTTCTCTGCATACCATGATCTAAACACTACATACCCCCCGTGCATGCATACACGGGTTCCTCGCGCTGTACGCATACCCCCGTGCACGCACGCACGCACAGAACATCTGCACCATGGTGCTGGAGAGCCCCTTCTACGGCGCCCGCAAGCCCGCTGCGCAGCGCGGCTCCAAGCTGCTGCGCGTCAGCGACCTGCTGGCTCTGGGCTGGGCCACCATCGCCGAGTCCATCGCGCTGCTCAACTGGCTGCGCGAGGAGGGGTACGGCCCGCTGGGTGGGTCCGGACACTGTGGGGGCGGGAGGAAGGGCACGGCACCCTGGGTGTGGTTGGGCTGTTGGGGCGGGCCGTAGGAAGTAACGTACGCCTTGGGGTACCGGTATGTACCCCGATGTCGGAGAGGCGAGGCTTGCAGTGTGGCGGGGAGAGCCTTTACTCCCGCTGGGCGGAAAGTATTTGGCGTTGCGTCCAGGTCATGCGCTGGTGCCGCTTCCTGTGGCCAAGGGTATACGGCCGTGTCTAGCACATGCTGTGCAGCTACTTTCAGCCCGCTGCGCCTGCACCCATCGCCCCCTGTTCCACGCCCATTCGTTTGCCCGTATACCTGTACCGTATACCCGTGTACCCGTACCGTATACCCGTATACCCAGCCGGTATGGCCCAACCCCCAGGCATGCAGGGATTGTTCGTGGACGACGTGGGCCGTCGGGTGCACACCTATGTGCATAACCCGCTGGGCTGCTCCTTCCACTCAACTCACATGCCCCACACCCTTAACCCACGGCCCCAGGCATGTGCGGGCTGTCCATGGGCGGCGTGCGCGCCTCCATCACTGCGGGCGTGCTGCTGCTGCTGCTGATGGCTAACCCTTGTGCCCCACACCCTTAACCCACGCCCCAAGGCATGTGCGGGCTGTCCATGGGCGGCGTGCACGCCTCCATGACCGCGGGGCTGTACCAGGGGGAGGTGGCGGTGGCCCCCCTGCTGGCGCCCAGGTCAGCGGCAGTGGCCTACTGCGACGGGGCCATGCGGGTGGGTGCTCGTGTTGGTGGGCGTAAGAGGGAGACACCGCTTGTTTTGGTGGGCGTAAAGAGGGAGGGGTGTGGAGGGGCCATGCGGGTGGGTGGATGTGGGTGGGCATAAGGGGAAGGGGTTCAAAGGGCCATGCCGGTTGTCAGGTACTGAGGGCCCGGAGGAAGGGGAGAGTGGTATAGGTTTGTCGTAGCATGAAGCCACGCCCTGGCTGGTGCGGCTGGGCCAAGCCGAGGGCCCGGACGTTTGAAGTGGCAGAGGGCGTGGCCAGGTCGGGGTCGCGGGGGCAACTGGGTAACGCGTAAACGCAACTGGGATGTATGCCGTAGGTGATGGGTCGTGGACGACGTGCGTGCAACACGCAAGGAGCTGACACTCCTGCATCCTGCATTTGGTGCGTCAAGGCATTTCATGGTCGTAAGCTGATCACCTTTCCCTGCCCCGTCCTGCGCAGGCGGCAATGGCCTGGGAGCCGCTGCTGCGGGAGGTGGACGAGCACAACAGGCACATCGCGCAGGTGGGCACTGTGTATCTCGTGTTCAGTTCCGCCTACCACGTCACGGCTTTGTGTTTAGCAGGGTAAGAATGTCATGTCCAGGCTGCGATTGCTCCGACAGTCCAACAACATCTGATACTTCCAAGCATGCGCACGGTCGCAGCGCAGCGCAGCTCGCAGGGGCGGGAGACCACCTGGGCGGCCAGGGCATCGTACAGCAGCCCCATGGGCATGCCGTCCGCTACCAGCGGAATCTCAGTAGCGCAGCCACGTCACGCAGTCCAAGAGACATGCGGCGGCGGCGGCGTTGCCCACGTTGCGCGAGAAGGCATACTCCCTTCTCTGCACAGAGCACACTGCCCTCAGTTCTTTCCCCAGTCCAGACCAGCGCCACCGCCATTACCTGCGGCCCTGCTGCTGGTCCCCACTATTACGCCTACTAAGCTGTTTCCGTGTTGTTGTCACCGTGTCTTTGTTCCTCTGCCCAGATGGTTGCGGAGGCGGGGCGGCCAGTGACGCTGCAGCTGGACGCCGGCCGTACATTGGCCCTCATGCGCGAGGCGACGTACGCGCTGTACGACATGGACGAGCGAGGGGAGGTGGGCCACATGCGGCAGCTGCAACAGGGCGGGCCGGAGGGGGGCGCCGTAGCCACGCGACACGTGGCAGTGGCGGGCGCGCAGGGTACGGCGACGGCGGCGGCGGCGGCGGGGTCGGGGAGAGCAGGGGCGGAGCATGGGGAGGCGAAGAGAATAGTGGGTGACGGAGAGGAAAAGGATGGGAGTGGGGCTCGGGCAGGGGCAGGGCCGTCGCTTTGGCGGGGGTTGACGATCAGCATCATGGACGTGTATGAGGCGCTGGCGAAGTCGGCCAGGGCAGTAGCGGAGGGGCAGCAGCAGCAGCAGCAGCAGCAGCACGAAGTGCATGGGGAGGTGAAGGGGCATCCAAGCAGCAGCAGCAGCAGTGGCTTGGTCGAGGGCGTGCAAGCAGGGCCGGGGACGGCGCTCGGCGGTGGTGAGGCAGGCGCAGCTGTGGCGGCGGTGGTGGCTTCGGCAGCGGAAGAGTCCGGCAGGGGCGGGCCCTTTTCGGGCGAGATTCAGGGGAGCAAGGGCGATGGCGACAGGGGCGGCGGCGGCGGCAGCGGCAGCGTTGGTGCTGGCAGCAGCATCCTGACCCACACCCCACACACGACGTCCTCGGGTGCGCACTCCCACCACCACCAACACCACCATCAACAACACAGTCAGCTGGACCACGCGCGCATGCAGACGCCTGCTCCCACCGCTGCGGTGCACGGGCGCGGGTCGGCAGGGGAGGGAGCAGGTGCAGGGCCCGGGGGTAGCCTGGGGCAGCAGGGGGCAGCGGAAGGGGCGCCCGGCTGGGCGGCGGGCTTTGGTGCGGGCCTGGGCGGCTTTGCGGACGCGGTGCGGCGGCTGCGGCAGGCTGACCGGCGGCTGGACCGGCCCGAGACGGTGGAGAGGCTCAAGCGAGTGTTGGAGACATACACCGACACGACGCGGTATCCCAAGTGGGTGAAACAACGGCTTGATCGGTACATATTACCCAACGTCGGCATGCCGGCTGACATGTACACAGACATGCTACCCCTCCCATCCAGTCATCAGCTCTCGCTGCCCGCATGTACTTCCTTCGCAAGACCCGGCTCGCTTCACGCGATGCCGTACGCCCTGACCCTCAGGCCCCGCCGTACGGACGCCGCCGTCATCGTGGCGGCGCGGGACGATGCCTACGTGGCACCCCGCAGTGTACGGCAGCTGCATTCTTATTGGGAGGGCAGCGAGCTGCGGTTGGTGTCGGGGGGCCACGTCAGCGCCTTCCTCATGCACCAGGTGGGCTAGCGGGAGTTTGACAGGGGCTGAGGTGCGTGTACGGCATGGCACGTGGGAGCGGTGGGCGTAGGCCACGCAGAGACAGAGGCCATGGGTGTGCGATTACTGCTGCCGTACAGGGCCGAGTTGACCTGTGAGTCGTGGGTTATGGTGTTCGGGCGCCAGGGCGGTGTGCTGCGGTGCGCAGAGCTGCAGGCTCCCTTGGTCTCAGGCATCCCGCAGTGCAAGAACGTGCCTTGTCATAGAAACGTGTGCGCGGTGAAGATCTGATGCTCCCGTTCAGCACAGGCCTATAGTCCAGCTGTCCATGCCGTGGACACGTGCTCCTTATCCACACGCACCGCATGCACACTGCACCGTCGTGTCGGTTCACTTGGCTCTCCCTGTGCGTGGTGCATGGCTTCAACTGCAACGCGCTGACCCAACGCAAGCCCTCTGTCGCGCTGTTGCCGCGGTCGACATTGCGCATGTTCGCGCATGGCCGCATTGCATCCGCACGTGCCCACATGCCCATGTGCTCATGTGCCCCACTGCTCATGTGCCAACGACATGCCCATGTGCCCTGCTGTAGGATGAGTTCCGAACGGCCATCAGGGACTCGCTCGTCCGTGTGGCGAGGCCGCCACGCCACAATACACCGCACTCGTAGCTTAACAACCTAGCCATCGCTTAACAACCTAGCGTAGCTTAACAACCTAGCGCTGGAGGGAGATGGAGGCAACCCTGGACAACCTGATATTGTTTGAAGGAGGCAAAGCAGGAAGATTGCGGTGTCTGACTGGCACGGCAGATGACTCGGAGGGCTTTGGCTGCGCAATGTTAGGTCTGGGACTACAGAGCCCGCATAGGGGTCTCAGAGCCAACGTAGAGCTCCGCTTGTGAGTGGCCAGGGCTGTGCTGGTGACGTAGCGAGTTCGTTGTATGTGTGCTCCGCGGATGAATCATCCATCGATGCGTTGATGCGCACCTCCAATCCCTCGTGGCGCTTGCTCCTTTCCTTCTTGCAACACCTTGGTTGTGTGAAGTAGCATACCACCTACCATTTCATGTTGGGTACAGTTAGGCCCATGCTCAACGGATGGCATGTTCGCAGTGTGTATCACGTACGAGTCAATTGACTCCAAGTGAGCAAGGCCGGGCAAGACGGATGTCTGGACGACCGCCTGCAGCATGCACTCGTTTATGTTTCTATGGAAAGCTGTACAGGTACTCGTAGTTTTACAGTCCACTGCAGACAGTTATAAGGAGTGCTTGGCTACACCTGAAGCCGCGTGCTATAACGTAACGGTGCGGTGGTGTCGTCGGTATACGGTACGTTGGGAGTTACCCGTCTTCCCGCTGTGTATCATGACGATCCAACTGAGGTCAAGCAAGGGCCCTCTCAATCTCCACAGCCCACGCTCCACAGCAACAGGCAGATAGACATGCAGGGAGAATGCCGAGTTGAAAACGGCGACACGCACATGGGCCCGCAAACAATATAGTTGTGGTAAATGCTGGCCTGGCACAACCGAGCAAAGGAACACCACGAGAGACGAGACCAGGGCGTGCCACGCACGCATGGCACCGATTGGTGGGTCGGCCCTGGTCAGCCACTTCTTACGCGACGAGCCTGCGACGAGCCGCCACCCTACGAGCATACGAGCACAGCACCAAAGCCCCTGCATCTAGGGGGCTACGGGCACTGCGGCCTGAACTGCCCCGTGCTTGATCTGGCGGGCCTCCTGGCACACGGCGCAGGGGCTGCAGCAGCAGGTGATGAGGCAGTCGTTCTCCTGCTTGGTGATGCCTGCACGGGTTGGGGCAGCGCGCAAAGTTCTTAGCGACTATGGGGTCTTTGCCTATGTACGAAGGCTGTGCCCTTTAATTCCAGGGATGTGCACGGGAAATCGGGGGCACCCCTTGTGAGTTGTGATCCTGTGGTGTGTTGACCGGTGCGCCGCTGCGAGAGGTATGCCCCTCGTTGCCACCGTTCCCCCCTTACCGTACTTGCGCTTGAAAGCTTGCCTGCGAAGCAAGCAAAGTTGGCAGCGCGAGGAAGGAACCTTGGGGAGCATGCAGCGTGAGGCAGCGCTGTGTGGCACACGCACACCCACACGGACCGCCATCCGGCCATTATTGGCGCCCCTGCACGACTATTCGCATGCTTCGGATGACCCGGAGGTGCCCTCGCACCTGCGCGCACCCGGTGCTCCAAGTCAATTACAGGAGTACAAGCGTGCCGGTTGTGAGCCTTTTCCCTTACCGAGCGCTCGAGTGGGGGATGCAGCACAGGTAGCAGGAGGACGCGAGGCAGTAGACGCAGCATGCCGGGAAGCAGGACCCGGCGCCCATGGCTCCAGAGTCAGGCTGCGGCAGTGTTCCGGTCTTATCTGGCGGAAAATTCTGACCGTTCATAATTTCGGAGCCTTCGGGTCTGAGAATCCTGACAATCGTACATTTTCCAGGATTTCTGGGCCAATCCTGGGGGCAAAACCTCTTGAAAATCCTGATTCGGTCAGAATTCTGCCTCGAATAATCCTGACAGGCAGCCCAAATGGCCGCCAAAATCATGATAATCCTGAAGACCGTGACACTGGGCTGCGGCGATGGGGGCAGCCCAATGGGGCCGGCGTATGTTCCTTAAGGTGTGTGACAGTTGCTACTATAAATGAAGCGGCGTATAGGGGTGTGCAAGCTGCGTCGGCCCGCCTTCCTGTCGCAGCAACCGGCAAGCAGTCCCTTACAGGGCCGCTGACCTTGTGCGGCCAACTACTGACACCAGTCCATCACTGGAAGCGGTTTGGGGTGGCAAGCCCAGGTCAGCGACTCGCCTCTCGGTCCTCGCTCTGGGCGGGGGTGTGCGGACACGTCAACTTCCGACATTGACCCGTCCGCAACGCCCTGCTCACCGGCAGCGTAACGACGTTTTCGCCATAGGAACATGGCAGGCAGAAGCACGTGTAGACTGCAGGACATGGGAAGGCACAGCTGATAGTGAGATTTAATAACTTCAGCAGGTAAAATCGGGGTGCTGGCGCACTGCTTCACACCATGTTTACACAGTGCTTGAAGCGCATCAAGGTAAAACATACTTACTGCACGAACCCCAGTCGTCGAAGCAAGAAAACAAGCCAGAGTTCCAGTCCCCGCCCTGCTGCGGTTGAGCCATCCTGAAAATTCGCCGGTGGACTGTCTCGTCACGTTAGTACCGTAACAGGAAACAAGCTGTGTCACCTTGATATTATAACGCTCAGGTCCGGACCTACTAGCTGCATCTGAGGCGATCTTGGTACCGGTGACGTACTTCAAGCAGAATACAATGAGCATGCAAGGCCCGCTCGTGGCACAGGCTGTATGCAATCCCAAAGCTGTGAATCACAATTGTCACCTATACAAGATCCAGAGTTGCGGCGGCAGCGGTGGCAGCGGGGCAGGCGGTGCTGCCGACATATGCCGCATGGGATGACCCATGGGTCGGCCCTCTTGCACGCGGCTGCTGGCAGCCCCACACCCCCAACGCGGCCCCCCGCTGCCAGCCCACAGCCCATGCTCGCCCTCACGTCAAGCGGCCTCGGGCCTACCCGCCCCCACACCACCATCACCGCAAAACTCCTCTGCTATGGCGCCACCCCGAGCGCCACCTTTCGGGACTCCCCTGGTCCGCCTAGTGCCACACAGCCGTGGAAGCAGGCCACACAACCCTGGCCTTCTGTTCCACAAATCTACAGATATCAGTATAACCACTATTGCAGTCAGTGTCCGCGAAGCGGCTGCCGTCTGAGTCGGTATCTGCATGAGATTTTCCTTGCCCACTGCAGGACCAGTCCCGGCGGAAAACGCAGGCTCACGTTCGTGTCAGCTTTCATGTTCTTTGGCTGAGTCACTGATGTACAGCTGTAACAGATCACCCTCTTGATACGGTAGGCCACGCAGTGGCACTCTTGCATCCTGACTGATGCTACCGGTACTGACATGTGACAAGCAGGGGTGTCCGTGCATGGATGTACGGCGCCCCAAGGGAAGGGGATGTTCTGCCCTTAAGATGGTTACATTTGAAGTCGCATGCCCTGCGTAGATGCGACCCTGCCGGCCCACAACCCACAGCAACATGCAGCACAAATAGGACGTCGACTCGAGGAAGAATCTTGCGGGTAAAAAAGGGATGCATGCAAGATCACTGCTGTGGCCAGGGGAGCTCCCCTGGCTTTGACATCTGGCACAGCCCGGCATTCATTGTCACAAGTCACGCCATTAGGGACAAGCATGAAACGTAGTCGCTAAACTCACATATTCAATCACAGAGGAGCGTCCCCTACATGATGTCACGATACTACAGCGGTCGTCACAAGTGTACAAAAGCCAGGATGGTATCACGGTCGTGCGTTGCACAAGATGCCCCCGCCTGAGCCCAACCGTTTACTTGGGGGCTGCGGGCACTGCAGCGGGCAAGGCTCCGAACTGGGCCGCCCCGTGCTTGATCTGGCGGGCCTCCTGGCACACGGCGCAGGGGCTGCAGCAGCAGGTGATGAGGCAGTCGTTCTCCTGCTTGGTGATGCCTGCACGGGGTGGGGCAGCGTACCGCGTCGGCATATACTCGGCTTTGGTGTATGCTTGCAAACGCAGGCTGTGACCCTATCTTCGATTTATCAGGGTGCGAAGAGGCCGTGCTGGGTCGCACAATGGCGGACAGATAGAAGGACATGCACCGGTGCCTCTGATTCCCACCCAGAGCCCGCTTACCGTACTTGCGCTTGATGGCTTGCCTGGAGAGTAAGGAGGGACGGGGCCAAGTCAGCACGGTGGTAAGGTAGGAAGTACAATCACGTTCACAAGGCGCTTTGGTGGACCTCCACTGCAGCCTGGTCCATGCGAAAAAGCTGACCCACTTGCATGCCGACACCCCCAAACCGCACACGCTTGTATGCTTACCGTGTGCTTGAGTGAGGGATGCAGCAGAGGTAGCAGTAGGACGAGAGGCAGTAGATGCAGCACCCCGCGAAACAATGCCCGGCGCCCATGGCGCCAGAGTCAGGCTGCGGCAATGGGAGCAGCAAGCCGCTGAGTAAGAATTTTCTCCACGGTAAAAGATAGGCGCTGTGCGATGATCCTGGGCTAAGCTGTGCCTGCGGCTTTGGCTCGCCTTCTAGTCGCATGGCTGGAGCAACGGCAAACATCGTGGCGTCCTCTTGATGCAGGAACGGCGCTCAGCTGGTAAATTGCGGAGATCGAAAGCCCGTACCACGTATCGCAGTCAGGGAAAGAGGCGTGCGTGGCCGTGTTGACTTCCGACATGACTTCCGTCAGCGCAAACCCCACACTTACCGGCAGTGTAGCAACATTGCTTCCGTAGGAACACGGTAGGCAGCACCACGTGTAAACTGCGGTAGATACGACCGGCTAGGTCAAGCTGCCTGGCAAGTTAAGCTGCTACACCCCGGGGGCGCTGGCCATCTGCACAGTACGTGTGTCGCACATGTAGTCGCTACTTTACTTACAGCATGACCCGCAGTCGCTGAAGCAAGAGAACAAGCCGGAGTTCCAGTCGCCCCCTTGCTGTGGCTGAGCCATCTTGCGAGTTTCTCACTTATGGAAAGGAATGCAGCAATAGTTGTAAAACCGCGGTAAGTAGGGCACGGTCTGGGCCTAAGAGCAGTACCGGCGAGCTAGGGTGAAGGTGACGTACCATTAGATCGCAATCGGATGCCATGCACAGCCTCACTCCCTCCAGCGACTGAGCGGAAGGAGAAGCAGTACCTGGAATACACTATTAACTGACAGAATGGCAGAGTGGACGCCACCCCTCTGACGTAAACAGACCGTGGCGGGAATGAGGGCGAACCATGGTGAACCTTGTGCTTGACAGGGCTCGACACCTGGGCAGCTAGCAAGCAGACACGGTAGGGGCGTTGCAAGTGGGTTGCGGCAGTATCCTCAATGTAAAGCAGAAGGACCGTTGCTTATCGACTGTAAGCCGACGGGGCCAGACGCCAGACAGGGCCAGATGGGGGTCAACCGCCAAGGGTTGGGCACTTTTGTGTTGGTTCTCTGGTATCAAGTGCATCTCCTGCCTGCGTGTGTGAGACTGCTTTGCTCCGCCGTGCGGTGTCCATGTTGCTGAACCTATGTGTAAGATGTCCCAGATGGATGTGGTCGGGAACAGGAAGGACCGCGTGGCCACACCAGCTAGAGTGGCATCACTACCAAGGCATGCCACTGCTCAGCCCATCGCCCCAGCACGGCTTCTCCCTCCGGGGTATGGCCGTGAGTGACCTTTTCCTGTTTTGTCTACTTGTAAGGGATCCCATTCCCTGCACCGCATCGACTACACAACTACGGCAGGCACCTGGTAACTTCCGCACGCCGGGTCGCCCATCCACGAGGTCAAAGGCCCTTTCTTTCTGTGGAAAGGTTTACAGGTAGAGAGCCCTCATCGTTACAGCTTACCGCATGCCAGGAACCCCTTTTGTCAGGAACCCCTGCATACAACAATACGCCTAAGTATGTGCAGTTATGTGCTGGCAGCGAGGCTCATGGCCATCACCTGCCGGGCTACGGGCTGTAGGAGGCAAGCATTGACACCGGCCTTTGCCCCCTAAATCGTACGCTTGCTTGCCCCTGGGAAGGACGTGCCCATGGAAAGTGCTTATACAAGAGTTCTGTGGACGCTTCACCGCGCGGACTCTGTCAAAGACGATGACAGAAGTCATCAGTCAGGATGTCCACTCCAAAGGACCGTGCTCAACGCCTTCGTCAATTGCAGTGTATGCCCACCGCCGCCTGCACCCTCCCTGAAGCATGCCACCGCCCAGACGATGACAGGAGTCAGAATGTCCACGCCAAATGACGCTGAGGCGACTCTGCTGAGTGCGTGCTCCGTCGAATGCTGTGTCTGCCCTGGAGCATGCCACCGCATTTGCATCTCACCTGCCGTCACCAACTCAGCACAGGCGGACGAAGCTATAGGGATCACAGCCGTTGGTACCGCACCTCTTACGCGCACATACACTGTACGGCACCGCGCTGACCGCACTGCACGGCACCGCGCACCCGAGCCTCCAAACGCACGTGGGCGGAAGTCCAGCTTCGCTCGCCGCCCCCACCATCTCTGCCTCTTTCACCCGCGGACAGCCCACACGCACCTCACCAGCGCTGCGCCTGTGGCTACACAGCCATCACAGTCGTCAACTGCCGCTGCTATTGCCGCCGCCGTTCGCGGCAGGCCCCTTAACGCGCAGTAGGTACCCGCCCACGTGTTGTGTGTAGAAGGGCTCGCGTTCCGTGTCCGGCACAAAGTCGCTGCGCGCATAAGAGCATAAAGGCACACAAAGGGTGAGGTCACACAGAGACGCAGTTAGCGCACACAGAGACGTAGTTTGCGCACAGTGGGCGGTGGGGGTCAAGCTCCCTTTGGTGCTCTGCCGTACATGCGGCGCACGACGGCGGATGATATGACCGGCCACGTTGGCTGGGTATGGCACATAGTCTTCGCGTCAGCTGAGTAACAACAAACCGCAACCTGCCCCGGAAGTGCATCCGTGCGGAAGGTGTTTCGGTCACGCATGCAGCCACGGGCCACGACAAGCAGACGCGGCACGCACACTGCCAACTGGTCGGCCTTGTCCCTGCAAGCACACGAGGGCATCCCCGTGTCCCCAAGCACACTACAGTATCTCCGTGTCCCCAAGCACACTAGGGCATCTTCATTGTCTCAAGCAAATAAACTAGCGCTAGGGCACCCTTGTGTCCACAAGTACACCAGGGCATCCTCATTTCCCAAAGCAAGCATACACGGTATCAAAAAGCTGGTCAGCAGCACTGCCGTCGCACCTGTTCCCCGTGAGGAAGCGGGCAATGCCGGGCGTGGGCCCTCCGATGTGCGCGAAGCGCGACAGCTTGGTGTCTTGCACGATGCAGTAGCTGCCCTGGGTCACCAGCGGGCAGTACGCCCGTGCCTCCAGCTGCAAGAGGCGTAAGGGTGAGGCACAGGGGCCATGCAGCTAAACGGTACGGTACGTAAGCGCTGCAGGCAGGTGCAACTTGCAACAGGGGACAAGGGCGTGCAAGTCACTTCGGCGAGAAGTGAGGGCGCCATTGGCCGCCGGCAGCAGCTCCGCACACGGCCTCCGTTCATGTTACCTCCACCAAGTAACCCAGCGCCCGCAAGCGCATGACAGCCAACCAGGCATGATACGATGCGCAAAAACAACAATAACAAGGATCATGAACATAACCTGTTGCGTTCTGTGGACGCGAGACAGCACACATTGCCCCACACACTTGCCTCCACGTGGTGCTCAGTGTGGTCCGAGTCCAGCAGCACCAGCACGCCGCCCGTGGCCGCCGCCGCCTCCCGCTGCACCTCAGACACCAGCTTGGGGTCAAGGGAGGAGCCCTGTGGGGACGACAGGAATCGGGTGGTCGGTGGGTTAGCGTGCATGGGTGAGCACAGGCGGGAGGGGCCAAGCCTCGTGCCACGACACACGCGCGTGAGGCGATTGCACCGTACGGCGCCCCGGTCGCCCCCAGCCGGCACCGTCGCACAGGCAAGCCAGCCAACATCAGCACGCCAATCCCCCGAGCCTAGACCCCCGCTGCCCCTTGCCGCAGACCTACCGGTTCCCGCTCCACTCCCTGCGCTGCTGTGCGGCCACGGTAACCCCCTTCACCTACCTGCAGGAACTTGACGTACTTGGCCCACAGCGGGTTCTTGGTGGGGTCCTTGGCGTTAGCGCCCGCCCAGCCCGCCGCCGCGCTGGAGGGCGCGTTCATGTCCATCGTCAGCACCCGCCCCCGCCCGGGCCGAGACAGTTCCAACATGGATGCCCACATGAGCGCACTGCCGCCGTTGGCGGTGCCTGTGGGGGAGGGGAAGGAAGTTACTAAATGGAACGGTACTGAGGGCGGGGAGGGTTGGCGATAGGACGGCATGAAGGCAGACGAAGGTGCAAAATCAACGTGGTGGGTGGGGTTTGCGGGGCAATCGGACATGAGGAAGAGAGTGTGGGAAGGAGAGTCGGGGCAGCAAGCGGTGGGCTTGCGGGGGAGGGTGCTGCCGCCATGTGCGGTGGCTGGGTGTGTTGCACGCATGCACACAGGTGGTGTGCTAAGCGCACAGCGGCAAAGTAACAGAGACGGCGACACGTCGGAAAGAGGCAGCTTCGTTGCCGGCAATAATGCACTGTGCGCGAGATTTTTGGCCGTACACGAGCAACCTGACACGCAGGACACAGCCCACCTGTCTCAATGACGAGCTCGATGTCCTGGCTGAAGATGATGTCCATGATGGCGTACATGTCAAAGGGGTTCTGTGGCGGGCGACACGCGTGCACACGCCATTAACACCGGGGCACCAGCATGCATTTCATTTGCACCGACATCTACCGCACAATCGCAACAGCAACACAGCCGGCCTCAACCTATCAACCATAACCAGCCCTCCATCTCAGACTGCAGGCCACAGTTCCATGGCTGCCTTTGCCGTTCACTGGGCAAAATGCAGGCCACAAGAAGGCCAGCTGTCACCAGGGGAAGCTCCCCTGGCTGTCACGCTGCCACGCGAGCCCCCACGACACAAACGAGTGGCATGTCACCTGGTGGTCACAGGACCCGCATCCGCATGACCCGGTACATTCCTCCTCACATCCGCCGTACAAAGTCCGCCCGCCTGCACCCCCTGCCGCACTACCCATGCACCCGCTACACCTTCCCCCACGCCCACATCACAACACCTACCATACGCCACAGCACCTACAGCACCTGCTCCCCCTGCCGCACCAGCCGTGCACCCGTTGTGCCCTCCCCCACCCGCCTAAACCCCGCGCCCCCCCCCTCCCAGCTGCTGCACCATCGCACCCACCTGCTGCACCACGGCCCCCAGCCAGTGCTGCTTCTTGAACGCATGCTCCGCCTCATACAGCAGGTCGAACAGGAACACCACCCGGTCCTTGCCTCGGCCGCCCCCTGCCCTGTCGTCCAGGCCGTGGAAGCGCTGCATTGCCCCGCTGGTGGCCACCGGCTCGCCCCGGGTGGTTAGCAGCTGCGTATTAGTGGAGACGGTGGTGAGGGTGGAGGCGGCGGAGAGCAGGGAGGAGGAGGTGGAGGTGGCGTTGGGGGAGGAGGACGAGGAGGAGCTGGTGGTGGTGGTGGTGGTGGAGGAGGGGTCTGCTGGGTCGGATCGGTTGTCGCGGCGGCGGCGTGGGAGAGGGGAGGACATGCGCTCCTAGGTGGGGTGGAGGGAGCGGCGAGAGATGAGGGAGAAGGAGGTAGAAGAAAGCGAGCAGCTGTGTGACGCCGGGTCGGCCTAGAGAGGAGTGTGAGCCGCCCTACAAGGGCCGAGCCCGCATGCCGGTCCATGGCCACAGGCCCATCCGGTGCCGTCTGCCCACCCTCTTAAGCCACAGATGAGATGCGGCTCCGTACCGCTGGAAGTTGATGGAGTCAGAAGACCGACACACACGAGAACCTGCCATTCCACGCTGCCCTCGTTCCCGCCCGCATATCAACCCACCCGGTGCCCTCGCCCCACCTTCTTAAGCCACGCTCCATATGGCTGGAAGTTGCTGAACACAAAGCGCTGACACACAGGAACCACCTCCCACTCCACCTGCCCTCGTTCCCACCCACAAATAGGCCCATCCCTCGTGCCCTCGCCCCACCTTAAGCCACGCTCCGTACAGTTGGAAGTTACTGGACACGGAGCACCACCACACAGGACCACCTGCCTGCCGCTGCCCTCGTTCCTGCCCACAAATAACCCATTCGTCCGGTACCCTCGGCCCACCTTCTTAAGCCACGTGCCGTACGGCTGGTAACTGCTGGAGTCAGAGCACCGACACACAGAAACAACCCGGCATTCCACGCTGCCCTCGCTTCCGCCCACAAATCAACCTATCCGGTGCCGTTAACCCACCTTCTTCAGCCACACTCCATATGGCTGGAAATTGCTGGACACGGAGCACCAGCCCGGGTCCCTCAACACCCGCTGCGCCACGTCCCTCAGGCGAATGGCGGGGTCCAGGAACAGCCCGCCACGTGCCAGCACAGAGGAGGGGTCGGAGCAGTCCACGTTGTCGGCCGGCAGCACGTTGCCAACCACATCTGCGCGCGGCATCGTGCAAAAAGCGCAGCGTTGGTACTACGTAAGCCTGTGGAAATGGTGTAGACGAGGTGCCGGAATGTCCATAGTCGAGGTTGTTGGGGTGACAGAAATGCAGAACCTCTTTCAACCAATTGCTTGAGCATTGCAGGACAGGACAGCACTGCTACAGCGCCCAGTGGGGGCAGTGGGCCGGGCGGCCGCCCCCACCCCCACACGCACCCGCCACGGTCTGGTTGGGGCATATCATGTAGGCCACCGTGTAGTCGACCACGGTGTACTTGAGCGTGACGTGACTGAGGGCCCGCAGCCAGGCCCAGTAGCGCGGGTCGTCCGACACCTGCGTCCGAGGGAAGGGAACAGGCATGCACGCGGAATCAAAACAGCCCAAAGCCCGATTTCCTTACTCATATACACTTTTTAATAACGGAGGCTTCTCTAGATGGGCACCACGGCGAGTGGGTTTGCGCTGTGTTGGCCGGAGGCCAGGGCAGACCATGTACGCACAAACCATCTGAGAGCCTCCGCTCAACGCTCATGTGCGCCTGGCCTTCACAAGCGCCCGTGCAGCAACGGCCTCCATACGGCCCAAGCCGCATGCACGCTGAGCCACCTCCCTCCCACCTCCCGCCCGACCGCCCAATGGGCGCATGACTTTTCACGCACCAATGAAGCCGACAAGCTGCTATATTGCTCCGTTCGTCCCACTGTGCGCGTCATGATTCCCAAGCATCCCAGCTATCACACCTTGCGCATTACGACCTTCCGGTACGGCTCCTCTTGTTCGAACTTGGTGTAATCGAATCCCGCGACGCCGTGCAGTCCGCTCATGTAGTCGGGGGTGACACTGGCGTACAGGCCCGGGAAGCTCGTGTTGGCCGTCACAGACTGGGGCACAGCGGAAGGGGCAGGGGCGTTGGGTGCGGATACGGCAGTTGGCGCCCCGGCCTGGGGGTAGGGACTGAGGTTAGACCGGAGCTGGGTCAGGTCGACCCGTCTGTGTGTCTGTACCATTTCTGCACTGCATTATCGAGGCAGTGGGGGGCGCTACCAGTCAAGGCGCCGCGGATAGGAGTGGCCTCGTAAAAGGGTGGGTCAGGGCGTTTCGCAGGGAGGACCAGGCTGGGCGGCTCGCCTACTGCACAGCAAGCGCCTGGGTGCCCATGTTGGGGTGATGAACATGCTGTGCTGTGCTGTGCAGTGCTAGGTGCACACAAGTACGGATGCCACGGCAGTACTGGACCGTGGCACGCACCTCCATAGGTAGGGACAGCAACGACGCCAGCGCCTCCCGTAGGTCCTGTGACACACAAGCACCGGGTAAACTGCCGCAGTTCACAAGCTCGTTTGTGCAATCTGCAATGGGTGGGTGTTGGTGCATTTTTGCTGACACAGAAGCTCAGACCTCACATGGACAGCCATGCAGTTCACGGAGCAACGGCACACCCAGGTACCCTCGCCGGTGCCGCTTTGTGCGCACCTGCAGCATCATGTCTTCTAATTGTTGTAGGTTGTCGTCCGTCGGGGACTGCATGCGCTGCCGAGTCGGCGCGTAGCAGCTTTGCGGCTGCACGCGTTAATGCCATGTTCAAGGAGGTGGCAGGGAAGGCGGTTAGTCGTTAGTAGCGACAACGGTCGGACTAGGGGAGTAGCGGCGCCATGGCATGCGAACATGCAGCAAGGAAGTTTGAAAAGGGGTGTCGAGCACAACTGCCGGGTATGCAATAAGGGACGACCGGTCATGTCCAGGCAAGTGTTCGACTGCGACCTGGAGGGTGGCGTTGTCCTGATGCGGGGGGAGAGAGAGAGACATGGGGCCTCATCAGGACAGGTTGGGCTGCCGTGGCAGCACCGTGCCGTTCCCGGAAGCGCAGCCATCACGTCGCAGCCTGATGCCTGGCGGTTGCTTCCCCGCTGCCTAACCCACCATCAAGTACCCATATGCTGCGCTGGCTTGCGTTATCCTGGGGCACGGTTTAATGGCTTTCCAGGCATGGCCGCCCGACACCCGACACGCACCAACTCCCCCACCCCCTTCGCCGGACACACTGGCTAAAACTAATAGCATGCTGTCACTGCCGCTGCCGTCCCTCAGGCCCACACCGATCCATGTGGCTGATTGAGTCAAGGCCTCCCGATGCTGACACCCCTTGGGTCCGTCATGCGGGCAGCGGCTCACCACCCACCTGGTCCATGTGCGAACCCCGCACCTTTCCCAATGTGACGGACAGCTCTATGGCAGGGCACTGTCAGTGCAGTGCACACCCTCACACGGCACAGACACACAGCATACCTGCCAGTTGACCCCCCGAGCATACTTGTCAGGGCCCAGGATGTCATATAGGCTTACGGTCACCACGGATTCCGGCAGCCGCTTCCCCTGCCCATCCAGGTTGTGACGTGACACAGCTGGGTTAGAACATTGGTACGCCCGAGGAGTTTCGCCAGAGAGACGTTCATGGAGAATTAGCTAGGTGTGTAAAAAGCAAGAGCATCTCCTGTGCAGAAGGGGGCCCTACCGGAGTCGATGCTCCCGCTGTGTTCACCAAGTTTGCGTTAGTAACATGTAGGGTTACGCTAACTAGCAAGGCATATATTGCTCCTTTGCACGCATATTGCATCTTTCAGGTGTTCGGTCTCTGCACAATAGACATCTTCACATCCGCGGGGCTGTAGCCGTTTCAATCAGTTCTCTGGAGGTTATCCTAACTACGCTCAAACATGGTGTACACCGCACAACTGCTACAAAAAAGTTGCTGTGGGGCCGGCTCGAGGCAACAAGCTCACAAGACCAGTACGGCTCCATGTGCCCTGGCGCCTAGTCGCAGGTACTCGGCACAATTGCCACGCGTCACCAGACTGCACATCGATGCGCGCAAAGTGCCTGGTCACGGCGTGTGCGTTGAAGTCAGTCAGTCAGTCAGTGTTACACGGCGAGGGTTCCTGTAAACCCTCCGCAAGTGCAACGACCCGTGTACGAGCCGGAGGCTCAAGGGTCTCCATTCAAACAACCAAGAACGTTTTGCCTTGTCGACCAAGTTTTCGAAAGCAAACCTGCTAGCTGAACCTGGTCACCTTCCAGCATCAGCTTTCGCATACTACCATCCATAGGTAGGTCAAAAGCAGACCTGAGCTCAGAATAAACAGGACACTCCATCAGAACGTGCAGCTCGTCCTCCACCATCCCTGTACGGCACACCTGGCAGACCCGCATGTCCCTCGCAACCGTACTGCAAGTCCTGTTTGCTGCAAGTGGCCAGCAGCCGAGTCGGAAGCGCATCAATTGCTTGTGCTGTGCGGGCGGGATGCTAGCCTTGATATGCGGCAACAAGGTCGGGAGAGCAGCACCATCAGCCACGCCGCCCATCCAGTGCTTATACCTGCACATCTTGACACCCGGTTGTTTACCGTCCGAGACGCACTCCCTGGGATTCGAAACAAGCCTAGCGCTTGACCACGCTACCGATAGCCGCTCACGAAACACCGAACAGATCTGAGCCAAGGGTAAGTGCGTGCGGGCCCTCCACTGCGCCAACGAGCTAGGTGACAGGCACAGGGCAGGCGCGCAGTCCCACACGTTGATGCAAAGCGCCTGTAGGAAGCTGAACAGCATGCCAGCCCACCCGTCATTGCAACCTTCGAGGTACATCTTCACCTCTTCAACCAGTGCATCCGCAGCGAGTGACTCCGGCTGTTTAACAATCCTGTTCCAGAAACCTACCACCATACGTAACCAGTACATGTGCAGGGGCAGCTGTGACAGCTCAGCAAACAGGCAACGGTGGGTGGGAAGCCGTGCACCGCAAACGGACCGCATGAACATGACCTGAAGCTTGACAGCCGGGTCTTCCAGACACGCCTCAAACCACCCCGCCTCCGTATTATTTGCGTCGCGACGCTTGGGTCCCCGCAGCAGAGCAGCCAGAACAGCTGGGCCCCATACTTCGCACCCGTACGACAAGACAGGTCGAACCTGCACATCGATACAACCCATTCGAACATCGGGCGCCCAGATGCGATGCTTTTGTAGCTTGCCCAGCAGACTAAACATAGCTGCCCTCCCGGAATCATTCAACTGGTCCCTGCATGTAGGGGCCCCCGGGCCATACACCAGACCGAGGTACTTCGCCTTGCTCACCATGGGCACGGAACCGCCACCCAACAGAAAAGGATAACTCTCCAGGTACTCAGTCAGAGCCTGTGACCGCGATGCCTGGGAGGCAAACACCATGCCCTCACACTTACTCACGTTTACCCTCATGCCAAAAGCACTGTGTGCGTTGAAGGGCAGCAAGGACACTGGGAACGAGAAGCAGCGTGCGACTAGGTTCGGCGCCGCTAGGGGTCTGGCCACTCTGAGAAGGGCACCATGCCATTTTCTAAGCCTACACAGCACCAATTCAAAAACAGTAAAGAGCCATATCATTTATTAATTGATATCCATCTACTTATAAGCTTACTTTCCTGCGCGTTGGCGGTCGAACTTTGAGGTCCCGAAAGACCTTCGCTAAGGCGTCGCGCGCTTCAGTGCCAGAGTACAAGGCTTTTGATCTGCTGTATTTGATTGTATGACAATGAGTGGATTGGTGCCTAGTGAGTTTGCCCTGAACTTGGAGTCCCCGCTGCACCTTGCGTGGCACCAAGGGGACGGGGCCAGCACGCCTCACGCTTAGGAGGCCAAGGCCAAGCATGGCTCCACTGCCGTGATGCAGGTGCCATGTCGTAATGCCTTGTATCCTGCACTGGGCATACCGGGGATGCTCTTAGATTATGAGCATGGTCCTGCGGCCTCCCCTGGCCTCCCGGTGGTGCACCACCGTATCCGCCAGCAGCTGACCTGAACCTCGCCGGCCAATGGCACAGCACTCATGGTACCGTACCGTATTCATGGCACTGGTCGGATGTTGCGTCAACACCCCTCTAAAGAGTAGCTACACCAGGACGACCTAGCATGGTATGGGTAAGGGTAAGGGTGCCAGCAGGCCTCCCAACAGCCAACACCCACAATGCCGGTCGGCAGTAACCTTGGGCACTAACACATTTGGGGCCGGCCCAGGAGCTTAGAGCCTTGGACACGGACATCGCAGCAGTGCACCATTAGGCTGCACCAGGGAAGCGGGAAGCTATCCTGCCATTCCACCGCCCTCCAGCCAAGGGTTAGATAGCACGGATACACCTGGATACACCGGGCAACGTCTCTAGAACTTGCTTTTTATTTTGCGCTCGTACCTCCCCTCACCGCATCTCTCTACACACCTGGATACACCGAAGTGGAGTATCGGCATGAGACATGGGCTTGATCCGAGTGATCGGGGGGCAGGGCAACGCAGATGATCGACAGGTCAGAAGGGGGGAACAGGAGGTTGACGTGGCAGTGCAGCGAAGGTGACAACGAAGGGAAGAGTTGGGCAACGCTGGGCAACGGAGCAGGGTGATGTGCGTGCTCCAGCTTGCGCTGCACACTCTTTGGCAGGGCGCAAGCGACGTGCAGTTATGACAAGGGAACCGTGCAGCATGCACCTCTGCACCACCAAGGACAGGTCTTGAGGGAGCTAGACACAGCAGGATGCAGTGCAGGGAAACAGAAAGCATGCAGCACAACAGTATAGTACGGAAGAGTGGTGAAGAGCTAGCAAGGTGTGTTGGGCGGCGCCGTGCGTGGGCATGCATGTCGGTAGGGCTTAGGCAGGCGCTGCGTCTTATAGTTGCAGCCAATGAGTACCCGCCGTACCGCATTGTTTGTTTCATGGCCGTTGGAAGCAGGCGGTAGTGTTGCGGTGCCAGCGGATCTGCGGATAGGGCGTACGTGGACAGGCTCTGCCTGGCAGTTGCAGCCTCGTACCGCATTGCACATTCAGAGCAGGTCGGCGCCAGGATCACTGTGTGACAATTGTAAGCTTCCCTGTACTTTCACAACACAGTGTTAGCTGGCTTTCCCTTGGTCATGTCCGGGCTGGTCCGGGTTTGCACGTGCGGTGTGATCGATCAACTAGACCCATGGCCATGATGGGCCCCAGTGGGCCCCACGGCAACTCTCCGGTCCTATAACTTGACATCGGGATCACTTTCTGACATTCTGACAAGTCCAGCTAATGAGCTGTAGCAGCTTATATCACGATCTGCATTAAGCCCGAGCTCCACTCCGGGCAACCAAAGTTGGCACCAGGCAGGCCTCTCAGGCCCGCTTCAACGCAGGGAAACGCGAAATCCAGTCCCGGAACCAGATGTGAGTTACCTATCCAACCTAACACTACTTGAAACATATGTTGCATTGGTAAGAACCGTTGTCGCGGCCGAGACCGTGGTCGCGCGTAACACCGGTTCGGAGCCGTTGTGGTACCCCGACCCATGGGCCAGCCTAGCCCGCCCTCGCTCCGAGGTCCGCCGCCTCGCCTTCGTTAGAAGCAACGTCCTGTTCACTCTTTGACATAATGTATATGCAGCATAGTGTTTACGTAGATACGCATAGCGCTGTGCCTTGCCTGCCGTGCGGCCATCACCAGGAGACGAGACAACCGCTCCCTTGCTGCAAACGCCTTCCACTGGCCTTGGCCAGCCTTGGCCCATGCCACCCTTGTCACCTGCCGCACAGAAATTCCACTTCTTCTTGGCACAACGTTGACCATGACCTGCCATGCTTTGCCGTCATTGTGTAGCACCTTACCGTCTGCTGCCTTGTGCCACGCACCCTGAGCCGCGTATTCATTTCGGACTTGTCACTGACTGCTACCCTAACAACTACCCTGCGGTGCACTGCCATCCAGCCACCCTTTGAGGCATTAATGCCCCCCAGCCACCCAGCATGCCCAGTGCTAGCATGTCCCCTTGTGCTGCCGTTAGTAGGAGCCGCAATAGGTTAACCCGAGTTGCCAGGAACGCTCCTTTCTGGAGTAGGATGTGTGTGCACTGTGTGTCCTACCTGTACCGCACTGTCCCCCAGTGTCCCCCTGTCATTGCCCAGCGCTCTCCTGTCACCCGAACACCCTGCCCTCGTACATCAGCTTTCCAGCACTGTAGATTGCACTGTTGCGCCCGTTGTCTCCAACCTCGTGGGCCTGCCCTACGGTACCTGCTGCCTCAGTGCTCCATTATTTCACCGCCGCGGCGGTGGGTGCTGGTGGGTGCGGTCAGGGGATGCCAGAAGGGGGGTAACCGCAAAGCGGCAAAGTAACTATATCGGCAACGGTCAGCCTGCAAAAGACGGGGTTAGCGGCGGCAGAACAAACGACAACGGGCAAAAGAGCTTACCGAGTTATACTTACCGACGGAAGCGCTGTGTTGGCTGTGCTGGAAAATGGCTGCGCTACCTAACGCGACCCGACCCGGCCGGAAAGCTGAAAAAGCTGAGGACTGAATGCAACCTCGTGCCTATGGTCCCAGAACGGTGCAAGCCGCACAAGTAGCCCACGCCCACCCATGTCGACCCGACTGACCTGAAAGCGAGGCGAAAGGGAAGAGGGCAAAGGAGGGAACACGAAGGAAGGGTGTCAGTAAAGTTCGGAAGGAAATGATGGAAAGCTAGATGCAGAGGGACAGGTGTGCTAACTAGGGTCGCGAGGGCTGCGGGAGGAAGGAACGAGTAGGAGTAGGAAGGGTTGAGGACTGTAGAGGTAAGGAAGGCAAATGAAGGGGAAGGGACAGCGGGGCAGGCGAGTCAGGGCAGGGCCAAAAGTTGGGAGTACGACAGGGCAGTGAAGGAGGACGAGACAGGCAGGCAGGCAGGTGGGGGCGAGCTGGGCTCGTGAGAGCTCCCCAGACAACTCCGCAACCCGGGCGGTCGGAACATGCTGACCGGCCGGGGTAAAGGCAGGGGAAGGGAGCAGGACGTACATGGGCTGGGGCCGGGCCGGGAAGGGCAGGTGAGAGGGAAAGGGTAGGGGCAGGTGAGAGGGAAATGGATGCATATTTTGCTCCCAGGCGTGGAATCATTGGCTGACATGTTTTGCAAGCCGTGAGGCTTGCTATGGCTCTGGCCGAAGCAATCATGCGGCCAGCGGGAGGTGCAGCAGCATGATATGCAGCAGGTAGTGCCATGCAGTGCGATGCAAGGGGCGCGGGGGTCACGGTGGATGGCGTGGGGAGGGCGGCCACGATGTTGCTGGTTGAGGAAGAGGGCGCCGGGTGACGTGGAGGGGTGAGGGTGAGGGGGGAGTGGGAGGATGAGGGGTAAGGAGGAGGGGGTGGGGCGAGGGGGTCGGGAGAGGATGGAGCGGTCAGGGGGCAGGGGACGGTATGGGGCTGGTGGTGTGGCTGGACGAGCTGGGCGTGTTGTTGGATGAGGGCGAAAAGGTTCCGTGGGTGCGGTGGCGCTGCAAGGGGAAGAAGTGTGGGAGGGACTGGAGGGCATCCCGCAGGAGCGGAGGAGGTTGGGGAAGGAGTAGCCCTGGCGGCCGAGGGCTGCAATGAGGCGGGCGACCTGAACTAAGTCGTTGATGTCGAGGATGACAGCACGAAAGCGATGGAATTGGCTGGCAAAGATGTTGCGCTTGGAAGCCTCGTTGCGTTGGAGCAGCGGGGACGAAGCGAGACAGGCGGATGTCCTGGAAGGCGGGCTGGTCGCGCTTGTCGCAGGCGAGTGGTGAAGCGACTGGCGTGCTGGGAGGTGGGCTGGTGGACAAGAAGGATGTCCAGGAAGGGGATCTGGCCGGCCGGAGATGAGGGTGTTCCTGGATGGGGACGTCAAGGCAGGGAGGGTAGATACCGGAGGCCGCGGCACGGGTTGGGTCCCACGGGTGGTGGAAGAGGAGGGAAGAGAGGTGAAGGTTGTTGAGGGAGAGGAGGTCGTCGAGGAAGCGCTTGCTGTAGCGAAGGCGGCGAGGATGGCTGTGGCGGTCGGATGGCAGGTGGGGTTGTTGCCCTGCATGAGGAAGGTGTACTCGTACCAGCCCAAGAAGAGGTTGGCCATGTAGGGGGCGGGGGAGATGCCCATGGGGATACCGCAAATCTGGAGGACGTGCAGCCAGCCGAACTGTGAGTAGCAGGAGCGGAGGAGGGCTTGGAGGGTGGCTTTGATGTCGGCAGCAGAGAAGAAGCGGCGGATGACACCGTTGGGCATTTGTTCCACACGACGGCTGGGGGTTGGAGAAGCAGGTGGTGGTGGAGTGGGAGGGGCGCTGGTCGTCGGCTTGGGGCGGGCGGGGTGGTGGTGACCCAGATGCCGGTGGCGGCACGGCTGGTCGAAGTCGAGGGTACGGTCGAGGCTGTGGGAGATGACGCTGTCCAGGGCGTCCGAGCAGCAAGTCGTGGGGGATGTTGGTGTAAAGGCGGGTGAAGTCGCGTGCCTGGGGAGGTGAAGGTGGGGTCGGTGGTGGGGAACGAGCGGTGTTGTACTGATGGAGCATGCTGATGACTGCGGACGAGTTGAAGCATAGCCATGGAGGAGAGTGGGGCAGGTCGGCACCCCAGACGTTGGTGAGGAAGAGTGGCGTGATGTGTTTGAGGAGGGCGGTGACCAAGTGAGATGGTGGCATTGGGTGCTGCGTGGGCGAGTTGAGGAAGCGAAGGGTGGGTGGGGACTTGTGGACTTTGGCGGTGCCGGCGCGGGGCGTCCCGGAGGTGGGTGTCGAAGGTAAGTTGGAGGTGGGCGAGGTTGTGGTGGAGTGCAGCATAGCCGGCGCCACGCTGTGCTGGGGTGACGAGGAGAAGTACTGGGTGCGACAGGATGTCGTTGACCACAAAGGCTGTGTATCGCTTAATGCACATGAGTTGGAAGGTGGAGGCTCTTGTCGGTGACAGTGGTGACGAGGAGGGGAGGGTCGCGGTGGCGGAGGTGGGGGCGGGCTGGGCCGAGCGCATGGACTTGTGGGTGGTGGGCGGCAGGCGTGGGGGCAGGTGCAACGGGGGATTGGGGGCTGGAGGGGGAGGAGGGGGTGCGTCGGGGGTGGAGCGGCGGGGGCAGCGAGCGGCATGGCGGGGATGGCGGGGCAGGGGCGGGGGCAGGGGCAGGGGCGGGGCGGGGCGGGGGGCAGGGGCGGGGCGGGGGGCGGAGGCAGGGGCGGGGCGGGGCGGGGCTGGTGCAGGGCCCAGGTGGGTCGCGTGGTAGTAGGCATCGAGGTGGCGTTGCTCGAGGATGGGCCAGGGAAGTTGCCGTCGTCGGGTGGGGGTGGGAGGTGGCGTGGGAGACGAGGGCAATGAGGCGCCGGGCCCAAGGATGGAAGGTGCCAGCTGGGGCACCAGTGCGCGCGCTTGTTCGTCGGCATGGCGAAGGCGCCGGCTTCCAGGTCGGACAGGACGGTGGCAAGGGGTGGGCGGGGCGGGGGGGCGATACCGGCTCCTGCACACCAGAAGAAGTCCAGGTCGGGTGGAAGGATGTCGATGGGTGATGTGGTGATGACGCAGGAGGAGCCTGGGGGGCAGGAAGCGGGGAACCGATGGCAGTGGCAAGGGGAGGACTGGATGCGTTGGTACTCAGCGGCAGTGAGGCTGTGCGCGACGGTGGTGGTGGTGCTGAGGATTGGTAGGAGTGGTTTGCCCTTGGTATAGTGGGTGGCGGGGACATGCACGACGCCGTTGGGGAGAGTGGATGCCAGGTCTGGGCTGTTGAGGATGTCGTGAAGGCGGTGGGGGCGGAGGTATTGGCGGAGGGTCCCCGGGATCCAGAGTTTGGCGGAGAGGTCGGGAAGGCTGCGGGTGTGTTCGGCGTGTAGGCGGCGTTCCAGGGAGCAGAGAAGGTGGCTGGCGAGTTCGTGGGAGATAGCGAGATCTGCGGGGGGAAAGTAGATGAGGTGGGCGTAAAGGGAGTGGACTGTGCGCCAGGAGTACTGGTTGACGGTCTGCGCGTTGGGGCGGCTGCCGTCGTCGGCAAAGAGCTGCTGTAGGTGTCGAAGGCGACGGCGGGCGTCACGGTACGCGTGCCAGCGGCGACGCTGCGCGTTGGTGGGACGTGGCGGGGGTTCCTGAACGAGCATGTCGGTGGGGTGGGGGCTTTGGAGGTCATAGTCGAAAGGGGGCAGGGCAAAGTAGTGCACTTCGTACTGCTTGTTGAGCCCGCCATCCCTAAGCGCATGCAGGGAACGCAGTCGCTGCACCCAAGCCATCTCCCTGTCCTCCCGGACTTGGCGTGAAGTACGGGCTCCTGCTTGGCTGGCTGGGACGCGGACGATGTCCAGGGGGATGAACATGATGCTCGAAGGGGCTGCCCAGATAGCATGGTGGAAGGGGGTGTCGGGCAGGTCGTCGCGGGCGTGGCTGGCGGTGGTGGAGAAGTGGCGTTTGGCGCGGGCCAGCAGGGTTTCGCTGGTTTGCCCGACGTAGATGCCGGCGCGAGGTAGGCGGGTGCTGAAGGCGGCGTAGATGACGTGGGTGGTGCTGAAGGGGTGCTGCTCGAGGGTGCGGCGGTCCGCTGGTGAGATGAACTGTTTGCGGGTGTCCAGCAGGAGTTGGATGGGGAACGGAGGAGTCTCGTGTTTGGGATTGATTTGGCGTTTGACGTTCGCAAGCCAAGCGTCGTCGATGGTGCCCGCGACGACATCAGCATGTGCAGCGGCGTTGTCCGGCTCGAAGGTCCGCGTGACGCAGGCTCCAGCTCGCGACCACATACCCAACCCATATGCGAGTGCCTTTCCTAAAGAGGAGGAGGGGGTAACGGGTCCTAGCCCTGAGGGCACCTGGTCAAAGAAATTTGCTGGGCCCGCTGACGCTAGCTGAGGCATGTGCCGCGGGTGGGCTCCCCCTCCGTATACTATGGATAAGTATACTTTGGGGACCTCGGGGTAGGGAGGCTCTCTAAGGGGGGTAACCGCAAAGCGGCAAAGTAACTATATCGGCAACGGTCAGCCTGCAAAAGACGGGGTTAGCGGCGAGCGGCAGAACAAACGACAACGGGGCAAAAGAGCTTACCGAGTTATACTTACCGACGGAAGCGCTGTGTTGGCTGTGCTGGAAAATGGCTGCGCTACCTAACGCGACCCCGCGACCCCGGCCGGAAAGCTGAAAAAGCTGAGGACTGAATGCAACCTCGTGCCTATGGTCCCGCAACGGTGCAAGCCGGCACAAGTAGCCCACGCCCACCCATGTCGACCCGACTGACCTGAAAGCGAGGGCGGAAAGGGAAGAGGGCAAAGGAGGGAACACGAAGGAAGGGTGTCAGTAAAGTTCGGAAGGAAATGATGGAAAGCTAGATGCAGAGGGACAGGTGTGCTAACTAGGGTCGCGAGGGCTGCGGGAGGAAGGAACGAGTAGGAGTAGGAAGGGTTGAGGACTGTAGAGGTAAGGAAGGCAAATGAAGGGGAAGGGACAGCGGGGCAGGCGAGTCAGGGCAGGGCCAAAAGTTGGGAGTACGACAGGGCAGTGAAGGAGGACGAGACAGGCAGGCAGGCAGGTGGGGGGTGCCGCATACGGTATCTAGCCAGGCTAAAGCCGTGACTGCATGGCACCTGCATCACGGCAGTGGAGCCATGCTTGGCCTTGGTCTCCTAAGCGTGAGGCGTGCTGGCCCCGTCCCCTTGGTGCCACGCAAGGTGCAGCAGGTTGCCGGGGACTCCAAGTTCAGGGCAAACTCACTAGGCACCAATCCACTCATTGTCATACAATCAAATACAGCAGATCAAAAGCCTTGTACTCTGGCACTGAAGCGCGCGACGCCTTAGCGAAGGTCTTTCGGGACCTCAAAGTTCGACCGCCAACGCGCAGGAAAGTAAGCTTATAAGTAGATGGATATCAATTAATAAATGATATGGCTCTTTACTGTTTTTGAATTGGTGCTGTGTAGGCTTAGAAAATGGCATGGTGCCCTTCTCAGAGTGGCCAGACCCCTAGCGGCGCCGAACCTAGTCGCACGCTGCTTCTCGTTCCCAGTGTCCTTGCTGCCCTTCAACGCACACAGTGCTTTTGGCATGAGGGTAAACGTGAGTAAGTGTGAGGGCATGGTGTTTGCCTCCCAGGCATCGCGGTCACAGGCTCTGACTGAGTACCTGGAGAGTTATCCTTTTCTGTTGGGTGGCGGTTCCGTGCCCATGGTGAGCAAGGCGAAGTACCTCGGTCTGGTGTATGGCCCGGGGGCCCCTGCATGCAGGGACCAGTTGAATGATTCCGGGAGGGCAGCTATGTTTAGTCTGCTGGGCAAGCTACAAAAGCATCGCATCTGGGCGCCCGATGTTCGAATGGGTTGTATCGATGTGCAGGTTCGACCTGTCTTGTCGTACGGGTGCGAAGTATGGGGCCCAGCTGTTCTGGCTGCTCTGCTGCGGGGACCCAAGCGTCGCGGCATAAAATATCGGAGGCGGGTGGTTTGAGGCGTGTCTGGAAGACCCGGCTGTCAAGCTTCAGGTCATGTTCATGCGGTCCGTTTGCGGTGCACGGCTTCCCACCCACCGTTGCCTGTTTGCTGAGCTGTCACAGCTGCCCCTGCACATGTATTGGCTACGTATGGTGGTAGGTTTCTGGAACAGGATTGTTAAACAGCCGGAGTCACTCGCTGCGGATGCACTGGTTGAAGAGGTGAAGATGTACCTCGAAGGTTGCAATGACGGGTGGGCTGGCATGCTGTTCAGCTTCCTACAGGCGCTTTGCATCAACGTGTGGGACTGCGCGCCTGCCCTGTGCCTGTCACCTAGCTCGTTGGCGCAGTGGAGGGCCCGCACACACTTACCCTTGGCTCAGATCTGTTCGGCGTTTCGTGAGCGGCTAGCTATCGGTAGCGTGGTCAAGCGCTAGGCTTGTTTCGAATCCCAGGGAGTGCGTCTCGGACGGTAAACAACCGGGTGTCAAGATGTGCGTGCAGGTATAAGCACAGGATGGGCGGCGTGGCTGATGGTGCTGCTCTCCCGACCTTGTTGCCGCATATCAAGGCTAGCATCCCGCCCGCACAGCACAAGCAATTGATGCGCTTCCGACTCGGCTGCTGGCCACTTGCAGCAAACAGGACTTGCAGTACGGTTGCGAGGGACATGCGGGTCTGCCAGGTGTGCCGTACAGGGATGGTGGAGGACGAGCTGCACGTTCTGATGGAGTGTCCTGTTTATTCTGAGCTCAGGTCTGCTTTTGACCTACCTATGGATGGTAGTATGCGAAAGCTGATGCTGGAAGGTGACCAGGTTCAGCTAGCAGGTTTGCTTTCGAAAACTTGGTCGACAAGGCAAAATGTTCTTGGTTGTTTGAATGGAGACCCTTGAGCCTCCGGCTCGTACACGGGTCGTTGCACTTGCGGAGGGTTTGCAGGAACCCTCGCTGTGTAACACTGACTGACTGACTGACTTCAACGCACACGCCGTGACCAGGCACTTTTCGCGCATCGATGTGCAGTCTGGTGACGCGTGGCAATTGTGCCGAGTCAGGCAAGGCATACAGCTTTGAACAGTGCGCCGTTCATGCAATCTGTGACGCTGCAGACCAGGGAAGGTAGCAAGGAGTATGAGGAGCCGCAGGCCTGCGCGCAGCAATGCTAGCCCAACACGTCATGCGAGGGAGGCCACGAAAGCAGTACGACTCCAGAGGGCACCCAGTCGCACGCTGCCTGCTGCCAAGTCTTGGCATGCAACATGAGCCAAGGCAAACAGCTTTGAACAGCGCGCGTTGCAATAAGCCAGTCTACGACGCCGCAGACCTGAGGGCAGCACAACGGGGCGCTCTAGCCCACCACGTCATGGGCGCAAATGGGGGCGTGCTAGCCCACCACGCCCCGCCACCTAACGTGTCCCACGCAGGGCAGACGAGGGGAACGCCCCTGCAATGCCCCGTTTCTTTGAGCACGCGTGCGTTGTCCTGTCAGTGTCTCGCCAAGCTTATTGATTGCGGGTGGGATTGCCACATCGCCTAGGATGTGGAGCCCCGAGCCACGCACCAGCCACGCCACATCATGCTGGAGACGCAGACGTTGACCATGTCGCGGCCTAACTCATCATGATGACTTGTTTGTATTCTACACGACAAGAAGTACCGTTCGAAGGTGGTGTGACTACGTGATCAACGTGAAGACCGCCATGTGGCATGGTTTCGGTGCCGAGGAGCCGAGGAGCCGTGTTTCTACGCCAAGACCAAGATCCTACAGCTGGACTTCAGTACAAGTTCGATATCAAGATATCAAGCGTGTGATTGCTTGATAAGCGTGAGTGGTTTGAGCTTGCGACGGTATGCGCGCGAAGGTTCTCGGCTTCTCCGAGCTGCCTATGGAGCTGCAGGAGTTGCGAGTAATTGGATGATATCAGTAGCTATTGCACGTAAGTGCTTGAAGGTGCCTATTGGCTCCGGGAGGCTTCCCGAGGGCCCCGTGTTTGAGTATTTAACGCGTGCAGTCCGCGTGAGTAAGCAGGTAGCGAGCAGCCATTACCAACAACTACTATTCCATCAGGCTACCCACATTTGATACAGTTGATCAATCTTTGGTCTCACGTTCCGTCGCAGCAGCAGTACTACTCTTAGTCACTGCTTGGCTAGCGCGAGTCCCAGTCGACCTTACGTCGCTGGCTGTTGAGATCCTTTACCTTGATACAGTCTGTTATACCAAGCCAAAAGCAGTCGTGCTGTCGTAGCGCAAGGGCCGGTGAGGTCCAAGGACACGCGAGGCGCAGTCTGGTGCAAGCGCGGACGAGGAGGTAACAGTAACATTCTTTGTAAGTGCGTGCAGGAATATTGTGACTCGCCCAAGCCTCAAGGTGCCTCTGTCAACTGCCAGCTACCGCCCGTGCCACGAGGGTAACGCATAAGTCAGGTCAAGGACTCAGGAGCAGCCTGCCTGCAGCTAATTCCCCAGCAGCGAGGTCAGCAAGTGTCTGCGTAGGGTACGCCTGGAGCGCACGACAAGCAGCCGGATTGACAGCTTAGGGACGGAGCACTTAATGCCTTGCGCAGCCTTGCACGTGTTCTGTTCTGAGTGACGCACACCCACTGATGAGCAGCCTAGGAGCAGGAGGTGTCCCTCTGGCAACCAATAGACCGCAGCTTACTTGGCACACAGCATTCGCACCAGCAGCAAAGGCCTCTGGTATCAGCTGTTCACTTGGTACCAATCTCAGGCTCTGGTTCCCTGCTTGCAGCTTGCCCTTGCAGCAGCGCAGCAGCGTCAGTAGGACAGGTCCTTGCTTACTAACCTGTGCGCCCCTCCCTCTTCCCCCAAGCCCTCCCCGCAGGTAGTTCAAGCCTTCCTGTTCCTGTTTATTACGGCTCCATCTGAGTACGACACGTCTCAGCAGCACGCCGTTCTCTGTCAGCACAGCTCAACAGCAGCTCTGCCATTGCTCTGGTTCCAACGCAAGGGCTACCGTATCGGTATCCCTCTGCTCTGATACGCTTCCGCTATCCCACTACGCTTCCGCAAAGCGCAATACTCTGAGGACTCCGTCCTGGTCTACTTCGACCAGCTCTGATACGTCCGGTGCCCTGTCCCCTCCGCAGCAGGCGCAGCCGTCCGTGTGCTAGGGCCCAGGTGGTTTGGGCGTGAAGGTAACGCTGGGAAACCGTCCAGCCTACGTGCGTCTGTCGTCACACAGGCACATGGGTGCCGCAGCAGCCCAGTCCTACGATCCTGTGCAGCCCTACAGCTCGTGGTGACGCGCCAAAAGCCGAAAAAATTTTCGTGTCTTAACGCTCATCGCGTCTGGGGTTTAGTTGGTATCAGAGCGGGCTTAGGTCTGGCTCTGCGAGCGTGGACTGACCAGCATGGTAGACCACAGTGCGTTTATAGGTCCCCAAGGCCCTATGTTTGGGCCCCAACAGCACGTGCCCCAGGAGCAGGGCATGGCAGGCTATCATCGGCCTGTCATGGAGGTGCAGTCAGCAGTCATCAACTCCATCCCCATCTTCGACCCTGAGAAGACGGTGTGCCATGCCTGGCTCAACCGAATTGATGCGCTAGGCCGTTTAGGTGGATGTAGTGATGAGGCCAAGCTGATGGTAGCCGTATGCCGTCTAGGCGACAAAGCAGCTACCTGGTATGCAACCGTGGAGTCACGAATCTCCACGTGGGAGAGCTTCAAACAAGCGTTTGCTAAACGCTTCGGGTACAAGGCTTCAACGCTGTACGACGAGTACATGACCTGCCGTCAGGGATCCAAGGAAAGCGTGCAAGAGTATGCCGAACGCTTTCAAATGTTAGCAGGTCTTCTTGAGGTGAACCTCGAGGACCCGCTGAGAGTTAAGGACTTTCTTCGCGGACTACAGCCCAAGATCGCCCGCGCCGTGCACAACATGTGCCCAGGTACGCTACTGCGTGCCATTGAGATTGCTATACACGTGGACGAAGGTACGGAGCGCTACTTCCCAGGACACTATGATATATCGCCGCGGCGTGACAACGGTAATAACTATCGAACCGCCCGCCACGATCACGAGCGTGAAGCCTCACCGCGTGAGGAGCGTCGTGTAAGGTTTGCACCAAATGATTCTGGATGGCCTTATGAATCAGATGACAGGTCATCCGGAGACCGGACCTCGCCCGCCAGGAGGTTTGAACATGGGCGTTCGGACAGACGGGACAGCAGCAGCGGGTTCCACCCTAAGCCGTCCGGCTTCGGGCCGCCCAGGGACAAGACCCCGCCGCGCAACATGGACGATGCTATACAACAGCTGACGCAGCAGATGAAGATCATGTCTGTGCAGTTGGCCCAGATACAGCAAGGACAGGAGGCAGGCACGGCACGGCCGCCACCCATGGCGACCCTCAAGCCACCCTACCAGCCCTTCCCTGAAGCAGCCAACTTTATTTCGGTGGTACCCGGTAAGGAGGTACACACCAAGTCGAAGGCAACCTATGGTACCGTCAGGGAGGCCTGTGTGTCTTATCCGGCGGTAATCAGGAAGCGTTTGAGTGCGGACAAGGTGGCCCCCTGCCCAAAGCAGTCCATGAGGGACAAAGTGGACCCCATGAACAAGGGCGAACCCCGACGGTTTGTACCGTGCAACTCCATGCCGTACAAGGGGTATGTGTTGCCCAATTTCAAGCAGAAGGAGGAGAAGTACCGCTCCGCTCCACGTGCGTGTTGCGCACCTATGGAGGAGAGCGCAATCCCTGCCCCTCCACCACGTGGCCCAAGCACCAACAGGCTGGAGACCAGGATTGCGAGCGACATGGTGTCCAAGCTGGACAAGCACAAGCTGCCGTCCTCTGTAGCAGCCAAGTGTGACTTCAACAACGTCAATTCGGGCCTGGCCAACGAACAGACCAAGCAGTTCAAGGAGCGCAAGGCTAGCACTCCACAGCCCTCTGCTGCAGCAGCAGCAACCACTAAGCCACGTGGCTTAGACATGCCCGGCAAGTACGACCCCATCGGTTCTTTGATGCAGCGTCATGCCAAGTCGGCCTCGGTGCTACATGCTGGCAAACACAAGGCCCAATCTGATGTATGCAGGGGCAACGTCATGGTGCTCAACCACGCGGGAGACCCCGTGGTATGCGAGGCCATTGTCGACACTGGCGCATCCATTTGCATGGTCGCCCTGGATACCCTGCGCAAGCTGGGGCTCATGGGACAAATTAAGGAGACCAGTCGCTCCTACATGACAGCTGAAGGTGAGAAGTCCCTGCCCAAAGGTGCGCTGGAGCTGTGGATATCCCTTGGAGATCTCAAGCTCCGCATAACGGCCTACGTAACAACAGCCCACAACTACGCCATCCTACTGGGATCCGACTTCCTTCATACAGTAGGAGCGGAAATCAGCTATCGGAAGGGCACAATGTACTACATCAGCGATACAAGCGAGAGAAGCTTCATTCCGATCAGCTACCTCTCAGGCGGACCCTCCAGTGCCAGGCGTATGCAGGACGTGGCGACGGTGTTCAGCCACGCTAACCTGAGCAAGGGGCGTACGGATATGCTGGCGCCCTTAGAGCCCGGCAGCAGCAGAGATTCTGACAATCCACCTAGCCAGGTGGAGGATCCCACCAACTCTGGTGATACAGACACGGTGCGTACGGAGGGCTCTGGCGACAACGTCAATCTCGTTCAGACTGTGCCACGTGCAGGCAGCGACTCTGACTCTATGGAAAGCGGCCGCTGGCACTTGGGGAGCCCTGAGCGATACCCTAAGATGGAGTCCAATGGAAAGTCAGCTGGCAACATCTGCCATATTGATGATGACGAAGACACTACCTCAACAGGTGCGACGGAGGAGGAGGACGTGGAGCACCACAAACCGGGATCGCCCACACCCAGTGAGGATGACAGTACGGACAGCAGTACGGACTCTGAGGAACAACATGGAGAAGGCTTACAGCTGGAACCCAGCAAGTTTGATACCGGTATTGGGAGTGATTCTGGAGAGGATCACGCTGTTGTGCTGATGGTGCCACAACTGGACACCACACCACCCCAACCGCCACCAAGCAAAGACCACGTGCCAGAGCGGACCTATCTCCCCTTCCCATCTTCGTCCAACGCAGCAACACGTATACGAAAAGCACAGGAGCAGCAGGCTTTCAGTACCGCCCAGCGGTCTGCACAGCCTGGAGGGCCTGGTAAAGGGCCGATGGTAGGAGCAGGGACGTGTCCCCCTACCCCCGGACCCATACCAGCCCCAACACAGCACAATCAGCCGGTGCCCAATGGAGCAACCGTGCCAAGACCTCTTGGAAAGGTCATTCTCGTAAGGAAGCAGCAGAGGAATGGGACACCCGTTCCTGGTAACTTCACCCCCAACCCACGCAAGGTGTTCGCCATACGACTGCAATCCCAGGAGCTGACACCATCGCCCGCAGGAGCAACAAGCTCTGTGGTTGAATCTGTCAAACAAACGATGCCTACCAAAAAGGAAGGCGGGTTCTCATCCGTGTTGAAACTACCACCGGAAGAGCGCATAGGGGTAGCCCCACACAACGAAGAGCAGGTACGGTGCTGCAACAGCAACCAGGAGCCATCAGCCGAGTTAGTGGAGGGTGGCATCAAGACGTGCAAGTCTGAGCAGCAAGAAGTGAACCCCCTTGCATTTCGCATTAACGACAAGCCGGAAACTACATCCCCCAACGGCAGCATCAAGGCTGCCACCAACAGCTACCAACCTCTACGGAACCTACGTGACGTGCGTGTATTCCTGGGCTTCACCTCCCGTTACAGGAGCTATATTGACGACTACACCAAGGTTTCACAGCCTCTGAGGACACTGGCAGAGAAGGGAGCAGAACTCGCCTGGGGCGAGGAGCAACAGACAGCGTACGACGAGCTTGTGAGGAGGCTCACTACACCAGTGCCATGTGCCCCGGACCAGAAGGCCCCTGACCTCGGCGGTCAGCTCTTCATGGCTGCTACACAGGGTGTGAAACCATCCCTGAAGAGGCCAGTTCCCACAGCTGCGCCCTTGACTAGGGATGCCGTTCATGGGAGCAACAAGCTCCGCAGGGGCACCCAGCAGATGGCCCTGTACACAGGTGCAGGAGGGAGCAACACGCTCCGCAGGAGCACCCTGGTAGGAGACAGCAGCAAGAACGCCGACGCTTCTAACACGACCACGTCTTCTTACACGACGGAGCCCAAAGCAAACGGCGCAGTGTATAACGCGGACGACGGTGGTAAGGCACGAAGGTGCCCAAGGGGAAGACCCGTGGGTCGCGAAGAGCCAACCATGTTACCGGAAAGGTCTACCGTATGATTCCACCACGAGCAAAAGTCAACGTCAATGTATACGGACAAGTTCTTTGGTACGGCAGGGCACCGGTACCAGAGTCGGAGTGCGACGCAGGCATTCAACACCAAGTAAGACTACTGGATCAAGTGCGCAGCAAGGGAGCCTGCCCTCTCACCTACCCTCGGCGCTGGAGCAGCATGTTTACACTGCAACACAAGCAGCAAGGTGACAGAGTAAGCGTACCGTACAAAAAGGTACGACATTAACTGGAAGGCAACTGACAAGTTCGCAAGTTACCGTACACCAGTGGACCATCTGGGCGCCACAACTCAAGCAACACGCCCGCCTGTGATCGACAACAACGACCAAGATGGCGCTTTTGATGCAAGCAGCCCGTACGGCAACTACGTGAGATATGAGCCAATCTTCAATCCAACCCTTCCTCCGGGTACCAGAACAAGTATACAACCAAGCCAACAGGCCAAAATACAGGAAAAGGACAGTGGACAAGCTCCTGTGAGCTACGCCACGCCGTGTCAACAACTTTAAGAGTGCAGAAACAAAGGAAATCCTTCCCCTAAAAAGGACACAAAACTCTACTCCATCAGGCAATGAAGAGCTGAAGATCCAATTCCAAGCCAAGCAAGTGTCATCTCAGGGCATGAGAGGCCGTGGCGTCCTACATCGTCTGGTTCCCATGAAGAGCACGCTGGAGCACCGTGTACGAGCAGTCCCATGACCAGCAATCTACAATACCGCAGCCCTGAGAGCACGCGGGCAACTGATTGAATCTACAAGACCCATGGCGGTGGCAGGAGCCACGACAACAAAAACAACGAGTATTTGTACCACTCCGCTTGACAGCTGCCCCTCGGATCAGCAAAAGGCGATGGGGCCCACCGCCGGCCGCAGGAGCAAGGGTGTGACAGCTGTCGCGGCCTAACTCATCATGATGACTTGTTTGTATTCTACACGACAAGAAGTACCGTTCGAAGGTGGTGTGACTACGTGATCAACGTGAAGACCGCCATGTGGCATGGTTTCGGTGCCGAGGAGCCGAGGAGCCGTGTTTCTACGCCAAGACCAAGATCCTACAGCTGGACTTCAGTACAAGTTCGATATCAAGATATCAAGCGTGTGATTGCTTGATAAGCGTGAGTGGTTTGAGCTTGCGACGGTATGCGCGCGAAGGTTCTCGGCTTCTCCGAGCTGCCTATGGAGCTGCAGGAGTTGCGAGTAATTGGATGATATCAGTAGCTATTGCACGTAAGTGCTTGAAGGTGCCTATTGGCTCCGGGAGGCTTCCCGAGGGCCCCGTGTTTGAGTATTTAACGCGTGCAGTCCGCGTGAGTAAGCAGGTAGCGAGCAGCCATTACCAACAACTACTATTCCATCAGGCTACCCACATTTGATACAGTTGATCAATCTTTGGTCTCACGTTCCGTCGCAGCAGCAGTACTACTCTTAGTCACTGCTTGGCTAGCGCGAGTCCCAGTCGACCTTACGTCGCTGGCTGTTGAGATCCTTTACCTTGATACAGTCTGTTATACCAAGCCAAAAGCAGTCGTGCTGTCGTAGCGCAAGGGCCGGTGAGGTCCAAGGACACGCGAGGCGCAGTCTGGTGCAAGCGCGGACGAGGAGGTAACAGTAACATTCTTTGTAAGTGCGTGCAGGAATATTGTGACTCGCCCAAGCCTCAAGGTGCCTCTGTCAACTGCCAGCTACCGCCCGTGCCACGAGGGTAACGCATAAGTCAGGTCAAGGACTCAGGAGCAGCCTGCCTGCAGCTAATTCCCCAGCAGCGAGGTCAGCAAGTGTCTGCGTAGGGTACGCCTGGAGCGCACGACAAGCAGCCGGATTGACAGCTTAGGGGACGGAGCACTTAATGCCTTGCGCAGCCTTGCACGTGTTCTGTTCTGAGTGACGCACACCCACTGATGAGCAGCCTAGGAGCAGGAGGTGTCCCTCTGGCAACCAATAGACCGCAGCTTACTTGGCACACAGCATTCGCACCAGCAGCAAAGGCCTCTGGTATCAGCTGTTCACTTGGTACCAATCTCAGGCTCTGGTTCCCTGCTTGCAGCTTGCCCTTGCAGCAGCGCAGCAGCGTCAGTAGGACAGGTCCTTGCTTACTAACCTGTGCGCCCCTCCCTCTTCCCCCAAGCCCTCCCCGCAGGTAGTTCAAGCCTTCCTGTTCCTGTTTATTACGGCTCCATCTGAGTACGACACGTCTCAGCAGCACGCCGTTCTCTGTCAGCACAGCTCAACAGCAGCTCTGCCATTGCTCTGGTTCCAACGCAAGGGCTACCGTATCGGTATCCCTCTGCTCTGATACGCTTCCGCTATCCCACTACGCTTCCGCGCAAAGCGCAATACTCTGAGGACTCCGTCCTGGTCTACTTCGACCAGCTCTGATACGTCCGGTGCCCTGTCCCTTCCCGCAGCAGGCGCAGCCGTCCGTGTGCTAGGGCCCAGGTGGTTTGGGCGTGAAGGTAACGCTGGGAAACCGTCCAGCCTACGTGCGTCTGTCGTCACACAGGCACATGGGTGCCGCAGCAGCCCAGTCCTACGATCCTGTGCAGCCCTACAGCTCGTGGTGACGCGCCAAAAGCCGAAAAAATTTTCGTGTCTTAACGCTCATCGCGTCTGGGGTTTAGTAGGGTGTGACAACCAGAAATGCGAACCATGCCATGTGTTCGAAAAGGTGCCCAAAACCCGCTTCATGCCAATGCAACTAACCAACTGCCACTCGTGCGCTGTGCGGCCAGTAAGAAAGCGCAGTGAGAAGGCATCCGTAAGAAAATCCAAGTGATCCGCGAGGGACGCTCTGGCCACCTGTGCATCCTAGTCCGGTAGCAACCCACCCGTGCGTTAGCCCGGTATGCAAGGACGCTGAGCACCCCTGAGCACCAGTGTTCCGGTCTTATCTGGCGGAAAATTCTGACCGTTCATAATTTCGGAGCCTTCGGGTCTGAAAATCCTGACAACCGTACATTTTCCAGGATTTCTGGGTCAATCCTGGGGGCAAAACCTCTTGAAAATCCTGATTCGGTCAGAATTCTGCCTCGAATAATCCTGACAGGCAGCCCAAATGGCCGTCAAAATCATAATAATCCTGAAGACCGGGACACTGCTGAGCACGTGTGGGACGGTGCTCAGTGGGCCGCCGTGCTCACTGTGGGTAGGGACAGGACGACGTGCTCAGACCTCAAGCAGGGGAGAGGGGTATGCAACTCGGTCCACGTGGGGCCCATCCCGATGACTAATAGGCGAAAATGGTCTTTCGGCCCCTCCCGCGCAGTTCTGTTCAATATAGGCTATACATGAAGGTGTAACATAATGCTTGAAGTGGCTAACTTGAGCGCGGGACCTATTTTTTGGAGCCAACATTGCGCTGCGCCGAGCAGGGCCCGGGGAGCATGCCAAAATGCTCTAGTGAACTATTTCAATAGCAATTACTGTTACACAGCCATTACTATCGCGGACTGCCGGCTTGAAGGCTGAACTGGCGAGCTGCCTAGAGGTCGGGGCTGTCTGGCGGGGGCCGGACTGGCCAGCGGCCACGGCGACAATACAAAGGCCTTGGACCCGCCGCTGCCTGTCCCAGCACACCAAGATGTTCATGAAGGGTAGCCCAGGCCCGGTGGACAGCGGAATACCTGTGATAGGAGTTGACGGGCCGTGCTCGCGTGTGCGCATGCCGATTGCGTGCGTTTGGGGTCTGGTCGACAGCCGCCATGTCACGCAACGGCAGTCATTCCTAGGGGCCCCAGCATACCATGATTATCACGAAGAGTAGCCTGGGCCCGGTGGACAGCGGAATGCCATTGACAGGAGGTGACGGGCCGTGCTCGCGTGTGCGCATGCCGTTTGTTCGACAGGCAGAAAGGGTTGGTTCGTCCACTTCTTCAGCGGATTCAGAGTAAACCGGGCCCCATCTAACCAATAAATGAGGTATACAGCCCTTATTGCTCAGAGACCAGGGGTTCATGCACTGTAAAGGACGTAGGGCGTGGTCGCGCACCTGCATGTCCCAGGCGGAAGACTTTGGTCCCACCAATCCTCTCACAGGTTCAGCGCAAGACGGGCCCTAACGAACCAATGGTTGAGGTATAAAGACCTCCATGCTAAGAGACCGGGGGTTCAACTGCCTTAAAAGGCGCAGGGCGTGGTCGCGCCCCTGCAAGGTCCATGGAGACGGAAGACCGTGGGCTTGACAATGCAGCTCTCCTTTGACCATGCAGCTGATCATATACCAATTGGCAATGAGATATGCGGTTTTAGAATGCGTCGCACCGGGGTTGGGGGCCTACCGAGTTGGCATCATGCGCGGTCACGGAGAACAATTCAGGTTCACCCGGGTTCACGTGCAAACGGGTTCCCAGGCCTTAATATGGTATTCATTGAGGCTCCTGCGCCGCAGCTGCACTTCAGCTCGCTTCACGCGTGTTCCTGTCCCCACAGGACCATGAGCACGCCATACTGCACCAGAACTTGCCGATAACAGCATGTTTGACAGTCTCAGGTCATTCCAGGCACACATTGGCTTCGTATTCGTCGTGTGGGCAGGGCAGGAGGTACGCAACGCGCTGTTCGGCCCTGCTCGGCGCGGCGCAATGTTGGCTCCAAAAAATAGGTCCCGCGCTCAAGTTAGCCACTTCAAGCATTATGTTACACCTTCATGTATAGCCTATATTGAACAGAACTGCGCGGGAGGGGCCGAAAGACCATTTTCGCCTATTAGTCATCGGGATGGGCCTCACGTGGACCGAGTTGCATACCCCTCTCCCCTGACCTCAAGGGTGTATGAGAACACGCCGTACGGTGTCTGTATGTTAATGCGCTTGACACGCAGAGGGCCCTGTGGTCCCTAGCCTGCTGAGCACCCCTGCTGAGCACGCGCACGTGTGGAATGGTGCTTGGTGGGCTGCCGTGCTCAGGATGGGCAGGCGCCAGGTGAAAGCGCGTTTTTGTTGCTCAGGGCTGTTGTATAGGATAACCGTGTGTGTTGCACACGAGGCCAGTGCACCCCTGCCGCTTTTACCCCCGTGAGCACCTGGACTTCCACTGAGCACGAGTTGTCACTTTACACACTCTTTGACAGTGCCTGGTGGCCTTCCCTGGATGCCAGCCACAACAGGAAGATATGTATAGTAGTTCTGCTAGATCACAGGCACAAAAAGCGTATTTTCACTTAGGACACACTGAGCATGCTCAGCACGGGAAACCCGGCTAATACCTGAGCATGCTCAGGCACGGTTTGCCGTGTGGGTCGATTACTGCAGTGGGCGCCAGCACGCTGTATGCATCGACCCTTAGGTCACAAGGTCTTGCCTCCTCGCTGCCTCAAGCGACGTGCTTGCTATCCCGGCAGATCCTTTGACATCTATAGGAGCTTCTGGACTACATTGTGCTAGCCACCTGCACATACTGGAGAACCCGCTGCCGCTTTACCTGTAAACATTATATCCGCGTGACCTTGCGCCTCATTGTTGCTTGTTTCATTGATGTCATAAACTACATTGCCCTTCAGCATCGCACGGCGGGTCACCAATAGCGGGTACGGGAGCGAGCGTACGGGAGCGATCTTTGCCTTGCGCGCCCTGCTTTTTGTTTGAGCACGCACAACAGTTGCGATAAAGACGCCCATGCCACGGCCCTATACCTCTGCCCTTGTCAAGTAGCAAATTAACGAAATCCCTCAAGCCGTCGAGCAACAGCATGAACGGGGACCTGTTATATTGCACTGGATAACATGACCGCGCTGTGACTGTTATGCCCAAGTACTCCAGCAGCTTACACCCGTTGTCGGCCGCTGTAGCGCCCTCAAAAGCCCAAAGCTGACGGGCAGAGCTTCCTTTTGCAACTCGTCATTGGCAAGTCATCTTGCATTCTAACTACGGTTCGTGGGAGCGGCGGATGGATCCAGCGCGCACAGCAGGCGGCTGTGGGTCAGGGTCCGGCCTAAAGCGCTCCGGGCTCATAGCCACAGTCCTCTTCTGCTGGGCGCTGACGACGGCAGTGGCTGCAGTGGGTGGAAATGGTAGGCAGGTTCAAAGGGCGCATCGTGCCACCATGTGTGTACGACAGGAAGGCAGCAGCTGCTGGCAGCTGGGAGAACCCTAGGGCAGGCCTGCTTGGACACGGCTTGTTGCCTCGCTGTGGTAATCAAGTGACCCTGCCTGGGCATAAGGATGCTGCAGGTTACTGCTTGTGAGACGTACAATGGTTGTCGCTGGCCTCCTAGAGTCCTCCTGTGTGACCCCCGAGGTGACCGCTCCGGCTATGGTTGCTGCCTGCAGGCACCCACACCTGCCGAGTTGTCATCCGCGGCAACCCGGCTGATGATTCAACGCCACGCCAAGCGTCCATCCACTGCTGGACTCCTGGGACCAGCCACCCGTGCGGAAGGGGGGCCGCTAACAAGCGACCGCTGCAGCCTCCGTCAGCTCCGGGCCCCAACCAACTGCTCACCGTGTGGGTAGGCGGCGCCCTGTACAGCGCCCTCACTGCTGCTAGCCCACACCTGTTGGGCGCCACAAGTGCTGATCGGCACACGGAAGCCTTAACCTGCGGCGTTGAGCTGCGCCTGCGGTCAAGGGACTCCAGCAGCAGCGCTGCACCTCCGCCCGAGTGGCACTCGGCTGATGGTGGTGCCGACAGGGCCGTACTCCAAGCCGACGCACCGCCAGCAGAAAAGCCGTCATACGACGCCGGCGCGCCCCCTCCCATGGAGTTGACCGACAACGACAACGCCGGCGACTGGGGTGTGTCTTTCCGCGGCGTGCCCCACCTGGTGCTGGTGGACAGTGTGTTAACACACCTGCCACTCAGCTCCCACGGGCCGCTGCTGCAGTGCGCGGGATGCCAGCACCTCACCATCACCAACCTCACCATGCGCAACCTGGCAGGGCCCCCTGCGGCGGGGCGCGAGGGCCCCCGGGTGCACGGCGCCCTGCACGCCAGCAGCCTTAGGGGCGTGGTGGCCTCGCAGGTGGACTGCACAAACATCACGCGGGCCCACGGCTGGGCATGCATGCTGCTGCAGTACGCGCGTGCGCAGGGGGACGAGGGTGACGAGCGGGAGGGTAGCAGCCGCGACGGGAACATCACCTTTGTGATTCAGGACAGCTACTTCATGCAGAACGAAGTGGTGCAGGCGTGGCCCGGCCAGGACGCTGAGGGGCTGGGCCAGCTGTGGCTGGGGCCGGTGGTGCTTACAGCAGACGATTCTTTGGTGCTGGAACCGCCAGCAGAGGCAGAAGCAGCTGCACCAGCGAGCTGGCAGCCCCCGGCGGAACCGGCAGCGCCGCTGGGACGCAGCCGCACACAGCCATCAGCAGCTGCCACGCCTCCACTGGTCGATCGCCCGCTGGCTTTGCCGCCCCTGGTCATGCTGCACGTGGAGCTGCGCCACGTGTTTGCGGTGTTGAACACGGGAGGCAGAGGGGGCGTGCTAACCCTCTTGGACCTCAAAGTGGTGCGTGGTTCAGACATGGGTTTAACACCGCGCGTTTGAGTGCTGGGTGATGCAGACGTGCGCATGCGTGTGCAGGATGTTAAACTGCCGTGCGTTGCCTCCTTGCCATCTGCAGTCCTTGCTTCCTCAGTCAGCTTTTTCAATAGCAACCGCAAGACACCCTACGAAAAGTTCGAGCTGGCTGGCGGGTAACCGTAACCGTAGAGGGGCGAAAGGGGGAGGCATGGTACACATGTCCAGGGAAGACCACATACCAAAGATTTAGATCTATGGAGCGGAAGCAGGGCGTGGGGTGGGGTAACGATTGTCCAAAAGTGACTGGCTGACCGCATGACTATAGTAAAAGATCTACGCATAATATACGAAGATCTGTTTCCATTTTGTAAAAATTGTACTGGTTAAAAAATAGCAAGGGTCTGGAGTTCGGGTTTGGGTTCGGGTTTGGTTGGTCAGGGCCGGGGTCAAACAACATTTTTCCTGGCCCCTGTACCTTTTTCTTCGCAACGAGGTGATGCGAGGGAGTAACACCATTAAATCCTTGCATCAAAAGCTGCAACTTGACGCAGCCTCCAACAAAATATCTGAGATGAGGGGTTCGGGGCGGAATCATGGTAAGCCACCCTGGCAGGCCACCGAGCCATCGGCCAGGATGAACTAACCATTGCAACACAATCAGAGCTCTATGAGCATGTATACAAGGACATGGAGAGTTTCAAGGGTCTGTACGGCATGCATGGGTATATTGCCGTACTGTACGGCAGGAGGGTGCTTGAGGACCCCTGTGTATGTGCGTGAGCCCACAGATAAAGGGCAACTAACGGCGATCACCCAGAGGGTTTGGATAGAAAGCGAACACCATCTTGGTATTATTTCAAGTCCTCCCGGGCAGATATATAGGGGCAAGATTGAGGGATGCGATATGTACAGCTTCTTGCCATAAGGTTTATTTGGCAGTGGGTTGGTTGTCCATAATTTTTTTGGCATTTTGTGTTACATTCCAGGTGGTGTGGCCGCACGATCCTTACTGGTCCCGACCACACATACCAGGATTTATTAGGGCGTCCGGATCATATACAACAGTTGTTGATGGTCAACAAGTCATGCCGTCTGCTTTTTCCCTGTATCCCCGTCCCTCCTTGCTTCCCCCCGTTGAGCCGGCTTCAGATTATACCGTGCGCTAGCATGCTCTGCATCATCGCAACACCAGCAGCGATCTGTGTGTGTTCTGCCCATATTGTCCCCACCTGTCCGCAGGCGACTATCAGGCTAATGCGGTGCGAATTCTTTGCGAATACGGCAATTTGGGGCGGTGTAGTGCATGTTGGGAGCAGCGGCGGTCGGCTCATGGGCAGCACGAAGAACAACACCAGCAGCAGCAGTAGTAGCCGCAGCAGCACCAGTGGCAGCAGCAGCACACACAAGGGCGAAGCCGGTGATGTTGTTGTGGAAGCAGTGCAGCTGGAAGGCACTGACCTTTTCTCCAACAGAGCGTGCTTTGGGGGCGTCTTGAGCATTGCTGGACCCCTGGGCCGCCTCGCTTTCACCAATAGCACTCTTGAGTACAATGGTGCTTTCAATGTTGATGTCATACCGATGCTGAGAGCCGCTGATGTGCTGTTTGAGCTTTCCCAGATGGTCGACTTGCCGGCTGGAGGGGTGGCGTGGGTAGACGGCAGCGTGGGAGCCGTGGCATTTGAAAGGGGAACGTCGGTGAAAATGTCTGTGGCAAGCTTCTTCGGGATTGTCCTTCACGCGAGCGGCCCCATCACAAGCATCGAGGTGACTGATTCAGACTTTGCGCATAATAGGTACGAGCTGACGGGAAGGAGATATGGGCTTGTATACTCGGCCAAGTGGATCGGCAGCGTTAGGATACAGCATAGCAAGCTGTACGACACTGTCGGCAGTGTGCTGCACGCACTTGGCAACATATCTTCTGTGGCAGTACTCAACAGCAGCATTGTCGGCGGGACGTTCCCTGTGATCTCTTGCTACGGCTCAATTGGTCAGGTGGTTATTGCACAAAGCAACGTGTCGTACAACGGATTTGATTATGGTGCAAGCGGCAGCGTCCTGCAGGCTGCGCAGGATGTGGATAGCATAATCATCACCAGTGGAAGTGCGGTGGATGGTAACGCAGCGCTGGGGTTCGCTGCCGCTGGTGGCGCGGTGTCCGTAGGTGGGCACTTGGGGCGTCTGGAGGTCAGCGGCAACAGCAGCTTGTCTGGCAACGGTGCACGGGGGAACGGCGGGGCGGTGGCTGCGGGCAGTATTGGCTCGGTGGTCATCACAGGCGCGTCGGTGGTTAGCAACAACGTGGCGGGATATAGCAGGAGGGTGGGGGGAATGGTGTTCCAGTTCACACTGGTACAGCTCGCCAGCGGAGGGGCCATCTATGCCAACACGACGTTGGGTAGCCTGGAGGTGACTGATGGGGCCCGGATGGAGGGCAACCGGGCCAACCAGGACGGCGGCGCAGTGTACGCGCGGCTGTTGATGCGGCTGGAGGTGCGGTCAGCAACACTACGAAGCAACGTCGCAGTACGAGGAGCAGGGGGCGCCATCGCGAGTGCTGGCATCGACACGTACGTGAGTAGGGCATTCAAGTCACGGCTGCATGTCCGTGTGGATCACCTGCTTGCTTGCACCGCTTGCTTGCTGCTTTGGTTAGAGCCTGTCGTCATGCACTACTGTATGTTGGGCCGTTGCCTCGTGAGAAAAACGACACATAGCCATGCATGAGCAAGGGTCTTGGCCACATGTACTGCAGGAAGCTTTCAGGAACAACTGCTCATGGAGCCGCCATTGATCCGCTCCCCCTTGTGACCCTGCCCTGCTGTTTGTGCTCGTCCGGACGTATGGTATATATGCTGCAGAGCATGCATCCCAATCAGGTCTGTGACAGCAGGGGCAGTGAGCGACAGGTTGCATGGCTCCTCGAGGGCGCCACTGTTGAGGACAACATGTCGGGGGGTGGCAATGGTGGCGGTCTGCTGCTGGCCCTGGGCTTCAGCTGTGTTGTTTATGAGGACCGTTACATCACCTTCATTCGCCAGCCCGATGCATGCGTCACCATCGTCAACTCCCGGTTTATCCGGAACACCGCTGGGGGTGGTGGGGGCGCGTTAGCTTTGCACAACCCACACTTGGTCGCGGACGTCAACGTGGAGCAGCGCACCGCCCCCGTCCGTGTGCACCTGCGCAATGCCACCTTCTCAGGCAACCGGGCTGGCCGGGACAGCTTACGTGACATCGTGCAGACCACTGCCAGCACGGGTCAGAGCGGGCTGGGGGGTGCGCTGTACGTGCACGTGCCTCCAGCCTGGCGCACCAAAACAAACGGATGGTGGGTTGAGAACTGTGTGCTGACTGCTGATGACGGCACGGCTTTTGTTGGCAATTCGGCCAGTCACATGGGTGGCGCTGCAGCGCTGGTGTGGTGTGCGGCGGTGCTTGGAGGCGGCACGAGGCTGGAGGGCAACAGGGCGGGCACCAGCGGAGGAGGGCTGGCGGTGTTGCAGGACGCATTGGACGTGCACATCAGGCCCATGGAGCAGCTGGGGGCGTGGGACGCGGACACCACCGACTTTGGCATCCACGGCTACACCGCTGAGGACGTAGGGCTCTGTGGCATTCACGTGGCCCTTGGTAAGCAAGGCGTTCCCGTACTGGTCCATGCATGGTCGTTGCCAGTCGCACATTGGTGCACCTGCAGGTGGCTGTCATTCCCTGCCTCTTCCATCCAATCTGTCTGTCGTCACTTCTTGCGGCAGTAGTCAGTACATGCCCGTACGTGCACCTACCACACAGGCTGTAGGGACGAGCTGCCCTCAGCATATGCTCCATCCTTTCGTTACGGCATTGCGGTTTGGACTGTTGCGCCCCTTTGCAGGGGCCTCCCTACCCGCATGGCTGTCCGTCCGCAACGCCACATTGGAGCGCAACACATACAGCCCAGGTTGCGGGAGGCGCCCTTTTCGCACAGAGCGCCTTCCCCAGCAGCTGGCGCCACAGCAGCGCGTACCGGCTGCTGTACCTGGGCGCCAACACCACCCTGGCCCGCAACTCCGCCGTCAGGGGCGGGGGATTCTTCGCAGAGCTGCAGGACAGCACAGCTCTGATTGATGCAGGTTGCGTGTTTGATTCCAATGAGGCAAACACAGGCGGAGGGGCTTTTGTTGCCATCAGTGATGGCCGCGGGGGTCAGGACAGCGGCGGCAGCGGGAGCGGTACTGGGGTCATGAGGAGCAGGCTGCGTGTGCTGGGCAGCAACTGGGAGAACAACACGGCCTTGCAGGACGGCGGGGGGGCGTACATCAGCATCCGAGCTGAGTCTGGGACAGCAGTAGCAGAGGTGGGCGAGGGTGAGCGGCGTGTGGCTGCGGCTGTCACGGTTGCCAGCCTTCAGGGCATGTCGGCACGTCGCAACACGGCAGCTAACGCCGGGGGTGCCGTGTCCGTGGCAGTGGAGGGCGGTGCTGCTCTGCGTGGGCAGCAGGTGTATGAGGAGGCCATCGCAGGGGACCTCAGCCTAGGGTGCCGGCGCAGCACCCTAGCGCCCGTGGTTTGGGCTGAGGGCTGTGTGCTTGAGGGCAACAGGGCGGGGCTTAAAGGTGGCGCGCTGTGGGCGGGCCCAGGTACCGCCGTCGGGCTCAGCAGCACCAGCGTGCGGGGCAATACGGCGGATGCGGGCCCCGGGGGCGGCGTGGCGGCGGAGGGCTGTGCATGGCTGCAGCTGACGAACGGGAGCGAGGTAGCCAGCAACGCTGCACCGAGGTCCACAGGGGCCGGTGTGTTCGCGGGTGGCTGCGGGCGTGTGCTGCTGCAGGGGGTGGCGGTGCGGGGCAACAGGGCGCTGGCAGGCGGCGGGGTGCACCTTGATGGTGAGGGAAGTCCTGGTACCGTGACTTCCACCGGGACGCTTGCTGTCCTTGAGCGCTCAGTGTTTGCCTACAACATGGCCGAGCTATTTACATATGGCTCTGCCGCTTCAGCAGTAAGCAGCATTAACAGCAGCACCGACAACAACACCAATGGCATTACCAACAACATCAGCTCCAGCCGGTGGTAGACGCGTACAAACGCCCTACCCCCTTAATATCACGCAGGGTCATGCCCGCGTAACATTATTATTATTATTATCAGCTCCAGCCGCAGCGGCAGCGACCCGTGGGTCAGCGGCCGTGGAGGTGCGCTGTACGTTAGTGGCCGGGTGGCGGCAGTGTTGAACCACATGGACCTCAGCACCGGCAACACGGGCCTGTTCGGGTGGGGCATCGCCACCACGCAGACATGCGGTCATGTGCAGCCACATGCGCCGTCATTTCCTAAGCCACCGCCCCGCCCACTAAGGCCACCACGGCTGCCCGCAAATCCCCAAGCGCTGCCGCCGGTATGGCCATGGCATTCGTTATGGTACATTATGGGCTAGCTGCATGGAGCGAGTTGGTCACCGTCGGTGCACACACGGTTTGTGCGTTGCAGTTGTCCTTTCACTCACCAGTGATGACCGGTGTGGACCCCATTGCAACTGTTGAGTGCACCGCGACCTGTGGCATTGGTGAGTGCTACTGTTTTGTGCATAGGCAACCAAGTAATGCCAAGATATGCTGACTCCACGTGGCAGTCCCCATCTTTGCCGGATTTGATGAGGCCTGCCCTGTTTACCCGCAGCGGCCCCCCATGGCGCCTCAGCCCTGGGAGGCATGGAGCGCTGACCCTGACGCCACCCTGAGGCCACCAGACCTAACAGGCAGCCCAGCGTGGGCCTCTCTGTCGCGTGCTGCGCGATTGGGCTGCTGGCTGCTGGCACTGGTGGGGGACACACGGTTGCCTCAACAGAAGGTGGCGGGTGCGGGGCCTGGCAAGCAGGGCACCAGCGGTGCACAGCAGCAGCAGCAGCAGCAGGTAGGAAACGGGGTGCAGTATGCAGGCGCCTAGTTTGAAGATGATTTGCAAGTACCGGTAGCATGTCAGAGCGCTTTGTGTACAGCGCTGTGCCAATGGTACCTTCAGAAGGCAAGGCCTGCACTGGAAGCATGTATAATGTATACCCATGTCCGCAGGTTGGCGTGCGCCTGTGGTCCAGCGACCCCTCCCTGCCGACCCTGCATGCTTCGTGCGAGCAGCAGCATCAGCAGCAGGACAGCAGTGTGGCTGTCACCGTATCCCGTGCAAGCTTGGTATCCGGAAGCAGCCCTACTACGGACAGCAGCTTAAATGATGCCGTCACCACTGCACTACAGCAGCTGCAAGAGCAGCATGCAAGGGGTTCGGTTGGAGCGGCTGGCGGCAGCAGTGTTTCGGTCAACGGCATTGGTGGTGCTGGCGCCGCCCATGCTGCCCGGCTGGCGAGCCTGCGAAAGTGCCTGGCAGGCTCTGCAGCGGACTTGATGCCATCACCTAACACTGACATCAACCCTGTGAGCACCACAACCAGCAGTTCATCTGACACTGCAGACGACGCGAACCTAGTCTCAGTGTTCCCTGCTTGCATTGGCGCAGTGTTTTTCCGGCAGCAGCAGGTGGAGGTGCGTCCACCTGCTGTGACTGCAGGCAGCAATGAAGCCACAGCCCTTGCGGGCAGCAGCCGTCTCAGCGGCAGCAGCAGCAGTACCCCCGGTGCGGGCGTGCTGGTCACGGGATGCAGTGGTAACGGCCCAGCGGCAGGTGACATTGGCAGCAGCAGAAGTTGGCTGCTACTGCGTCCCGGGGTGGCTTTTGAGCTGCAGGTGCAATTGCTCGACAGCTTCGGGGTGCCGGTGCGGGCAGGTGGGGCTGCACGTGGCTTGCGCGTTTTGGGCAGGTGGGCGTTGGTTGAGGGCAGTGTCACCATGTTAGGGACTGCGTGATGTGGCTGGGCAGGAGTGCACCTCTGGGGACTGCAATACCGGCACTTGGTCAGGTGATACCTGCAAGCCATGCTAGCAAAGGGTGCGGTCGCAATGCACACTCGCTAATCTAAAAGCTTTGGTTGGTTGGGGCGATGTGCAGTACCCCCGGCAGCTACTGCGTTTGCCACGGCCACTGCTGCGGTGGCGGCGGCTCACCGTGTGACATTGCTCCACCGCTTGCAGACGTGGACGACTTCACCGCCCAGTTGGACATCCTGCCCACCTTCCTCCCCACCAACGCCACGCTGCCGCCTGGGGTCCCCAGCGCCTTCGCCGTCCTGGACTCAGGCCTAGCGGCAGTGGGAGGGGACAGGGGCAGCAGTGCAACCGACCAAAGAGCCACTGGTGCCTCTGGCGCTGTCCGGGGCAGCCTGACACAGCGCGTGTCTGGCGGTGTGGCGGTGTGGGGCCAAGTGGTGGCTCGGGGGTGGCCGGGGGAGTACCGGCTGGTGGTCACTGCAGCATCGGCGACGGGTGTGTACCAGGTGCGATTACAGGCCGTTGCATGGCTTTAGGGCGACTGCTTGCTGGTCACCTGTGGCTAGAACCATAACAAGTATTGTGTGGGCGTGGACAAGGTGCGAGAGGCGGTGTCCTACAGGCTCGTGGGCTGCAATATGAGTGCGTTGGACAAATCAATGCCCCAGCCCATCCGCGCGTCCTCCCGGGCCCAGGGAACCAGGAAGCAAGCTGCCTTTACTCGGACGATCACAGCAGCAGGCCGAGCCACTGAAAAAATTTGCGAATTCAGAGGCAGTTTCCATGCAGAAGAAGAATCGTTCCCAACATGGAACACGCACATAGAGTGTACACTACCACATGTATGTCGTTACGTGCACATCAAGCACACGCTATCCAGTGATGCTGTCCCTATAGGCCAGGGGTGCTGCCGCTTCCCTTGGCACATACATAGCTATTGTACAGTGAAAAGTTAAGGTGCGTGCTGCTAAGGCATTCACTGCGTGCTCTTGCAGGTGGCTCCCCTGTCAGTGTCGGTCCGGCTGCTGCCCTGCTCCGTGGGCGACTCCCTTGTCCCTGGCTGGGGTTCCTCCGACCTGCCTGGCGGCCTTCCCCCCTGGACCAGCTGCGAGGCGTGCAACGTGGACCAGGTGGGCCTCTGGAGGGACGAACGGCGGCAGCTGCACCCTGCGACGGGGCCGGAACCGTGGCCTTGGGATTGGAGCAATGTGACGTCGGAGGAGCTCAACGCAACGGTCCAGGCGCTGTTGAGCAGGCAGAGGGGCAGCGACGGCGGGAGCACAGCTGGGGCCGCCACATGCCACATAATAATAATAATAATGTTACGCGGGCATGACCCTGCGTGATATTAAGGGGGTAGGGCGTTTGTACGCGCCTACCACCGTGGGTGGTAAGGGGGGTTGGTTGAGTGGTTACGGGGGATGGGGGTTGGTTACGGGGGCCACCGGCCTCATGGTGCCGGCGCATCTTGACTATGCGGTGCAGCCAGGAGACGGCATGGTGGTGGAGGTTGTCGCAACATGCATTGGCGCGTCTGGCTGGGACACTGAGCTCACGGAGAAGGGGGGCAAGGTCGTTGCGAATGGTGCCCCCCACCCCAAGGGTGATGGCTTCCCTGCGGGTGTATTGCACTTCCCATCCCGCTTCGGCCAGCAGGGTGGCGAGCTCTGCGTGCTGTGCTAGTTTTTCCGCAATTTTCTCCTTGTGGCGCAGGTCGCCTGTATAGCCGATCTCAAGGATGTAGACTTTGTGGCCTGGGGGTTCGCCCGCATGCGGGCCGCCAGCCACCGGGGCACTGGCTTGGGTAGGTGTGAGGGTGGGAATCCAAAGGATGTCGGGGCGGAATTTTTCCAGCTTGTCAGGTGCCACGGAGGGTAGCAGCCATTGTGGGAGGCGGGTGCCTGTCACGTAGCCTGGGATGTCGGCGGCTGATGTCGCGTCCATCAGCATAAAGCCATGTCCGTTGCATCCGTGCTGGATGGTCTCGCCAATCAGTTGCACAGCCTCGTTGTGTCGCTTTATGTAGCAGCTATGGTATGGTTCTGCTTTGCAGCCGCCAAGGATGTGTCCTCCCGAATCAGGCTCTTGTTTACAGATTGGGCACATGGCCTTGCCATCGGCATTGAGGAAGCTGCCCTTCATGGGCCTTTTGTAACGGTGGGCGAGGCCAGCGTGCCACAGTTGCCAGTAACGGTAGTCGAAGACCCGCTTCCAGTGTTTGTGCACACTCCCCCTCTGGGTGGTTGCATTGCTGGCGCGGGGACACAGGTCCGGGCGGCCTCCTGCCAGCAGTCCGTGCTCTTGGTGCTGTGGCTGTACCCACCAAAGGTGGAGGCGGCTAGCAGGGAGATAATCCCTCGGTTGAGGTCGTTGGCTTGCCGGTTGGTGCTGCTTTGGTGTGGCCACCAGATCTTACCGTATGGCTCATTATCCGCAGGGCAGGCGCAGTCAGGGGCGATTTCCCCTTTAGAAACAGCGGTGGCCCATCGGTCCGCCTCTTCGTTTCCGTAGACGCCGGAGTGGGCTTTCACCTTCAGGAGGTGGGTGGAGCGCCCGTGTACGGCGCGTTGGTGCAGCAGCCCGACGATGAGGCGGAGGAGGTCGCGATGTTTGCTCATGCTAAGTTTCTTGGCATTATCAATGTACTTTTGATTAGGTACAGACTAGCAGCCGAGTCCGAGAGGATATGTACGTTGGGCATACCCCGTTCCTCAGCCATTTCTAGGGCGCGATGTATAGCAGCGAGTTCTGCTCGCGTGATAGTTTGAGTGCAGCCTAGGCCGTTTGGGTCTACACGGCTGACAGTGCCACAGTGGGCGACGTAGACCGCGGCGCCTAGCTGCGCGGCGCCGTTGTCGCCTTCAACCCTGCTACCGTCAGTGTACAGGCAGGTACTTGTTGCAAAGCGGAGGGCTTGGGTTGCGGGGTATGACTCGGGCAGGTTGGCGAGGCAGGGCTCGGCGCCCCGGCGGTGCGGTGCCACGTTGGGGGCGGAGGGGGCAGTGGGGCGGTGCTGCACCGCTTGAACTGCCGGGGGCCCATCGAGAATCCTTCGCCGGGTCAGCTTCAGGGCCTGTCGCGGTTGGGTAGCCCTCATCATAGCGGCCAGAGAGGGACTTGTATGCGCTGGTGAGGCGGGGAGTACCTGTGTGTGGTACAGGGCAGCCCCAGAGGTGTTTGTGACAGCGAGGAGGTTATGCGCATTGGCGCCGCTGCCGCGTGAGTGCGACTTAGTGCCATCACCAGCAACCATCGTCACGAAGGGGTGAGTGCAGGGTAGGTACGCTGCGCAGTGCACCCTGTTGGGGGAGAGGTACGATAGGTGGCGTGCCCCTGGGCGGTGTGGGCGAGGACCAGGGTAATGGAGGGTGGGGCGTCGTCGGCCTCATGGTCTGCGCTGGCGGCAGCCCACGCCAGTGCGTGGCGGCATGCGTCGGGGTCATGGCTGGGGTGGGCAAAGGACATGCCTTGGAACGGGACGGAGAAGGCGTCTAGGGATGCGCCAAAGCATTCATCCTCAGCGAATGGTGTGTAGTATCGGTCAGCAAAGAGTCCAGCGTTGAGAGGTGAGGAGAAGCGTTCCGTGTACGGTTGGCCAAAGGCGGTGGCAATTAGCTGAGAGCAGAGGGTGGTCGTGCTAACCTCACTCACGTCGGTGATGGTATAGGGGCCGCGTTTGGTGCCTTGCCGTAGCGCTGTAAGAGGCGGGCCACCGCCTCTGGGAATCCATCCCTGAGATTGTACTTAGTGACCAGCCCAGGGTCAGCCTGTGTGGCTTGATCATACCGCATGGAGGCCATGCAGACGTTCGTGGGTCAGGGATCCTACCCATCGGCCGTCGGGCGTGTAGACATGGGCCTGGTCGTCAACGCCGACCGTCTGTTCCAGGCGTGGCTCTGTGGAGTGGGTGCCTACTTGGATAGTGTGCACCCGACGGGTGTGGGGCCCGCTAACATCAATGTCCTTGTCCGGGTTGCAGGGGGTGACATCAATGTGGGTGCTGCGCCTGAGGAGCCGGGTGCTGAGTTCATCGGCTTCACTGGCTGGGGCCAGATGCCCTGCGCTGGCGTTCGCTGAGGTGGGTGTCGCGGGCAGGCGGGGGCGGGGATGCTGGCTTTGGCAGCTTTCTCTGCTTCATATTCCTTGAGGAGTTGTGGCCAGCTACGGGTGACAGCGGGGCCGGTTCCCACGTTGGTTGCCACTCCACTCGGATCAGCTTGGCACCCCCAGTTCAGGGGCCAGGGTGCCAGCGGACTGTGTTCGCGGGTTGATACCCCAGCAGCTTGTAGGCGGGGAGCAGACTCTCAAGGATAGTGGTGGGCCGCCATGCAACCTCATAGTACCGCTCGTGTGTGGAGCCAACCGCCCGCTTCTCACCCTCCCGCAGGGGCGTTGCTGGTTTGTCACCGGGCCGGCCAGGATCTGCGTCGCCTCGTCGTACCCATCGTACAGCAGGGTACAGAGGCGGTCCGCCATCTGTCTGCGGTCGGCGTGTCTTGAGGACAGAGGTAGGTGGCCCGGGTTGAGAGCTGCGCGGGCTGCCTGCCAGGATGACTTGGCGCGTGGGTTTGGGCGCTGGAACCCAGCTGGTAAGTAGGCAGGTTTAGCGTGTGAGCCAAGGCCGGGGATTGCCGCTTTAAGGGCCTTCATGAAGGCCTCGGACAGCATCAGGGTGTGCACTGCAAGGGCGTGCTCGTTGCTATACCGGTCTTGTGGTAGGTTCGGGAGGTGTTCCTGGACCGCCGCCCAGCAGGCCCCATTGGCAAGCGCTGTCCCAGTGCTAGGGATGGCCGTGCGGGTGTTAGCGTGGATACGGGCTTCCTGGCGTTGCTTTTTAGTGGGTCGAGGGTGGTCTGACCTAGGGGGGTCGGGGTTGTCGACATCGTGGGGGCGGGCTCTTGGTGCGCCTGGGCCTCAGGAATCTGTTCTGGGGCTGCAGCGGGGGTCGGGTCTGGGGCGCGGCACCAGCCATCTGGTGAGGCGCTGTTGGGGGTCGGGGCGGGGCAGGGTGTCCTGGTCAAATAGGTGTGCCAGGGGGACGAGGGGGATAGCACGCTGGTGAGCAGGAGGGGCTCACCTTGTTATATTTGTGAACTGGGCCCGCGTAGACAGTGGGGTCTACGCTTGTGCTCACGTAGAGGCTGAGGCGATTGGCCGCGCGCTTATGGCGGGCGGTCGCCCGGTAGTTCGTGTGTACTGATCAGGTGGTGCACGCCTTCCTGCCCGGCTGAACGCTGTGTCCGCGGCTACGGAGGTCGAGTCCGAGCTCGGCGGCGTGATCACGCACTTCGAGGTAGCCGCTGCTCGGTCTCTTGGTGGCGGGCTTGGGCCGCGGCCAGGAGGCTATGGAGGCTGTTAAGGCGGAGCGAATCTTTTTGCTCAGGCGGAGCTTCAATGCTGAGGCCATGCTCCCTGGCGAGGGAGAGCATCTTCAGGGTGCTGTAGAAGGTGGCCTCCCGGCTGAGGGCCTGGGGGGATAGGCTACCAGCGTAGTTGTACTGTGCACGAAGGAGAGCGCGGGTGACCACGCCTAGGCGCCCGGCATCATTGAGTGCCATTGTAAGTGCGCGGGTTGCTTTTCTCACGTACTCGGGGAGGAGGGATCCTACGCCAAGGCCGTACTGATTTATTGGCAGGAGGATCGCCCGTGTGGGAAATCCTCCTTTCAGGCCATAGCACTTGCGTGCCGCCTGGGCCACTGCACGATCAATGACTTGGATGTCGGCGGGTGAGAAAGGCATGGCTGCGGCGCATAGGCCATGGCGGGCTTGAGGCAGAGCTGTATGCTTCGTAGCAGCTGGTCGGTGAGGCCATAGACTGAGCTAGCTGTGTGGTTCGCTCTTTGAGGGCAGTAAGGGTGGCTCGGAGCTGGGGCCGTCGAGGGTCAGGGTAATGTGCACGCCGAGATACTTGAAGGGCTCGGTTGGGGAGGTATGGGACTGCTGTGCCCCAATCTTGATTTTGTCGGCAAGCCGACGTTTTAGGGTGGAGGGGCATGTTGCCCCGTTCATGCAACTGCCGGTGGCCCAGGCGGTGTGGTAGAGGGCTCCTGTGACGCGGCATTTGCTGTGGTTGACCTGGAGGCCAGCCCATTCGGAGAACCGTGCAATTTTGTCGGCTTGATGGCGAGGTCGGTGGTGCTACTGGTGACGACAGCTAGGTCGTCGGCGCACGCAGCTGAGCTGAGCGCATGTTGGTCGTTTTCGTGGGCGGACAGGCATCCGTACGGTAGCCGCCACCAGCGTGCAGCCAGCGGAGGAGGGGCTCGATGAAGAGGACGAAGAGTGCGGGGACAGGGTGTCGCCCTGAATCGTGCCGCGTTCAATTGGGATGTCTGCGGTGAGTCCATGTTCTGTGCGAATACGGTGCGGCGCGTGCGGTAGAGGTTGTGCACTACACGGATGAGGTCACTGGGGAGCCCCAGGTCCCACATGATTTGTACTAGCTTGTCGTGGTCTATGGTGTTGAATGCGGACGAGAAGTCAATGTACAGGACGTACAGGTCCAGCCCGAGAGGGCGCATCTTCGATGGCGTGTATTAGGTTGAGGAACTGCCTTTCGGTGTTGCGTCCTTGGAGGAAGCCCTCCTGCGCTGTGCTGTACACGTGGATCTGCTCAGCTGTTTGTGTTAGGCAGAGCGTAATGAGGCTGGTCCATAGCTTATACGTGGTGTTAGCCAGCGCTATTGGGCGCTTGTCCTTGATACGGAGGCTGTGCTCAGCGCCGGGTTTGGGAAGGAGGACAGTGTCGGAGAGTGTCCATTCTTCAGGTGTTTCACCCCTTGCCCACATTATGGTGAAGAGGTCGTGTATGTTGCGGAGTGCGCTGTCGGGGAGGGCTCGCAGGAGCTCGTTGGGGATGCCGTCGGGGCCAGGGGCTTTGTTACGGGCAAGGAACTGTACGCACTGTGCGAAGTTGGACGGGTCGGCTACCAGGCGGAGGGTTTCGTGGGAGTCCGGGTGTTGTGTTTGGCGGAGCCGGTGGTCGGGGCACCCTCCTCATTCCAGGGTAGGCCCGCCTCGCCCGTTGTGGGTACGAGGATTTAGTGCCAAAGCATGGGGTTGCGAGTTTGGCAAAGTACCCATGCAGGGCGTCAAGGATGCCCTCACTGGTGTGCACTACTTCCCCCGTGTTTTCGTTCAGTAGTGCCCGGAGGCCTCGCTCCTGCGTCGGTCTGAAAGATGGCCTTGTGACCCCATTTAGCGTTTTTGGCAAAGCGTCTTTGGAATGTGCGACGGGAGCGGACCGCGTTGATGCGTTGCTGTGTCCGGATGTAGGAGTGCAGTTCGTGTTTAAGGGTCTTGCACGTTGCTCGTGCCTCTTCGGTTGCGCGGCAGTGGGCGGGGCTGCGCGGGTGGTGGCAGGCCCCGATCTCTTGGCGTGTGATGTTGCTTCTGTTGCTGCTGCTGTTGCAGCAGTTGCTGCAACCTGGCTTGTTCGGCGCCAAGTTGGGCTGCCATGCGCTTTATGGCTTTGTTGGTTTTCGGGGAAGGTGCCTCTTCCCCGTCTTGGGCGGCTTTTCTCATGGTGGCCTATATAGATGTCGAGGGCTGACGTGAGGGTTTGCATGAGTTTGGCTGCACATGCATTCAGGTCGAGGATTCCACCCTGGCTGTTGGCGCAGCGTGTCCATGTGGGCGGCTGCTTGGAGGGCGGGTTTGTCCTCCTGTTGGTTGAGCAGGTCAACTGTGTTCTGTACAGCACGCACGGCAGGTGCAAGCATGTCGGCCAGGGTGGCATTGTCCGCTGCCAGCTGAGCTTCCATGTCGGCGCCGTGACAGTTTTGGCGGGCGGGAGGGGTAGGATGACGTCCTGCCATGGGTGGCGTTCACTTGGCTGTGTGGTTACTGGCAGTGCGTGATATAGGTGAACGCTGGCCGCGGGAATGAGTGCGGTCAGGCTGTGGTGGTCATACGAGCCGCCCAGCCAGTCCGGTGACTCGTGTAGGGTAGCGTCGGGGTGCTCTCGCAGATATTGCTTGATGCTTGCGTGGGCTGGCGCACAGAGAAGGATGTCATCTATGCGGCTGCGGTGGTAGTGCCCGTTGCTTTGCAGTTGGCAGAAAGTAGCGGGCCGTGCGACCGCGCCTGTGCATGGCTTGACCGGGGCCGCGTTGCTGCTTGCAAGGAACTGTATGTGTCTTCGGTCGGAGGCGTTTAGCTCTTGTGTGCTGCGGTCGGCCGCTTGGCACACCGCGTTAAAGTCGCCAGCGATGATGGCGCGCGCGCCGGATTGGTTTGCTTGCTGTATGACCTGTTCGCAGTAGGTGTAGAGGGCGTGTCGGGTTTGGAGGTCGGACGTCTCTTGCCCCGATGGGAAGTAGACCCGACGACGTGCATAGGGATGCTGCCGGGTGGTGCAAGGGTCACGTGGCATAGGTGACCTTGGAGGTTGGTGGGGATGGGTGCGGGTTGCATGAAGGCGGGGCTGCCGTACTTATTGGAAAGGGCAACTAGGACCCCGGCTTCCCGTTGGTTGCTAGGTATGGAGTCCGTTTTGGCCGGTTTGGTGCTGCAGAACGTGGTGTAGGCGGGGGTGAGGGCTCTCTTAACGGCTCGCGTGCCTTTGGTGCGGCCGTGGCTCAGTTTGGTTTCCGTGAGGACAGCGATGTCTGGTTGGTTATCCAGGAGTTGGTTGGCGATGAGGGCCAGGTTCTTTCCCTCAATGCCGCGCACATTATGTGTGGTCACTCGAATGTATCGGTGGCCCGCCCGGCGTTGTGGTCTCGGGGGCCGCCACAGTGGGTTGGGGTTCCACTTCTGTGGGGTTGTCTGGCTTGGGCGCGTTGGCCCGTTGCATGTTGAAAAAGTCGGCTATGGTGCGCGGCTTTTTGTTTGGTTGTGAATGCGTGTCGGTGGGTTTGGTCTTGCGGTTGTGAGGCTTGGGTTTCGTGCTAGGGTCGCAGCTGGCGGTGTCGGGTCCGTGCGTCTTTTGGGGTGCGTGGTGGGCTGACGCGGTGTGTTCTCCTGGGTGCCAGTGGTGGGAGATGTGAGCGCCGTCGCAGGCAGCGCTGTTTCTGCCTGCGTGTAGTGGGGTGGGGCCAGCGTGGGGCTGGGAGCTGGGCTGGGGAGAACCTGGGTCGGGGTTATGTTGTCCGTCCCCAGATTAGGGTCTTCAGTGGCTTGGGCCGTTCGGGGGGCGGGACTCAGCATGGTGTCGGCTGGCAGCCAGTCTGGGGGCTTGGGGACGTCGTACATGAGGCGGGTGGCATCGCTGCGTGGTGGTCTTGGCGTGCGGCGTGCGGGGTAGCTGACGCGGCCGTGTATGCGGCCCCAGTCGGCGCCTCTTAGTACCCTAGGGCCCTGTGCTAGGGAGTCAATTACATACCAGTCTGGTCCTTGTTTTTTAATGGTGTATGCATGCCCCGGCCGCAGGACGATAAAGCCAATTTCGGGGTTTGGGCAGATGATGCTGTTCAGGGTGGCCTGCTGAGTGCGTCCGGTTTGGGCGCGGGTGTACCTCCATATGCAAGGTGCAGGAACGCATGTGGTCGATTTTGGATCCGGACGGTATGGTATAGATAGTTGTTGATAAGCGCTGTGTCGAACCATCCTTGTCCGGGCGTGAAGCAATCTTGCCAGTCTCGGGCTTGTTCCTCACCCAAGTGCATGGTGGCTAGTTGCGCTTCGCTGTAGGCCAGCACGTGGTAGGAGTCGATGCAGTGGCCACCAAGCAGGTGGTTGAGGGCGTGGACTTGGCAAAAGCCTTTCTCCTGCGGCTCGTGGTAGAGACTGGCTGGTGGGGGCCGTCACTAGTGGCGGGGGCCTGGGTTCCCTGCGTTGCCGCACGTCTGTGTTCGTCCGTTGCGGCCCCCCGGCAGTGTGTCGTACGTGTGGGCCATGTTGCGGGGTCGGGGTTAGCGGGTCCATAGCTGGATGCCCACGGTGTGTGCGCCTGCCCCGGCGGCGCTGTTTGCTTTGGGGGTGCTTGCGGTTGGTGCCGTGGCGCCGGTGGCGCCGTTACCCGTTTTGGCGTTGCCTGGGTCTTGGGCGGGCAGGTGTCTGTCGTGGTTGAGATGCCTACGGTTAGGCTGTCAAGTATTGTGGGTTGTGCAGTGTTTTGCGTGTTCGTTTCCGTGCGCCAAAGGGAGGTGTCGGGGTGGTACTGCACTGGTGTAGTTCTTGTAGTCTTAGTACGAGGGTGTACCAGTATGCGTGGCAGCAGACTGTGGATGGCGGCAGCGAGAAGCGCTGGCGGTGGTGGGGTCCGTACTGGTTATGGCTGTGGCTGCGTGTGCCAGTAGGAAACTAACTACATGCGGGTGCGCTGATTTAGCCCACTGGCTCGCTGTGACGATGGAGACGATCAGAGTTGGCACCGGGTAGGCCTGGTGGCACGTGGTGTAGGCAACTAAGAGTAGAGTGCAGTTAGCGCTGCACGTGTGTGGGATTTGGCGCAGGTGCCTGTGCACGAGTTGCGCTAGTCTGGTCAGCAGTCGAGTCAGGCACGGGTGCGACAAGGCGTGGAGGCTCCAGCGCGCTAGAATAGCTGAGAGGTAGAGCAGGCGAACCGCAATTGAAAAATGTTGCTGTAGGCTGACGGCTGCTGCAAGTGGCATGCAACTGAGGACTGTTGCAACTATTAGGTTCACAACAGACGCCGCCTCACGTGCCTTACATGTCGCCTGGAGGCGGGTATACGCAGTGGTTATGAGCACAGGCAGCATTACCAGCTGACTGATCAACATCACTCCCCAAGCCAAGTTGAGCAGGGCTCCTGTGTACGAGCCTGTTCCGTCTAACGTGCACAGCCCGCGCCAAAGGTCTGTGCCCACCCATGTTAGCGCTTGTACTGCCATAATTGCGAGTGTGCGGCAGGGTACGAGTAGCCACGGCGCTAGGCGCAGGAGGTCGCCTATGATCGAGGTTGCCCAACGCGCACACCATTGGTGTCCTTTCCATCGTACAACTCCGGTACAGCCAGTATACCGTCTCAAAGTGACCCATGCCAAGAGCATCAGATGCAGAGATATCGTAGTTATACCTCTCAGTAAGCCCAGTTGCATACAAGCATCGAGCAACCTCTTGCCGTCTTGTTGCAGATCTGTGTCCGTCTCAATCCAAGAGACCAGTGCTATTATTAGAGCGACCCATGCTATAGTCTTAGTGGGGCCAGCTAGTGTCTCCAGGCTCAGCCTCTTTCTGGTATGATTGATACCGACTCTCGCAGGGGCCCGTAGGCGTAGCCCGAAATGGTTATCTCTAAACGCTGAAGTGTCTATTGGATGCTCTACCTCTGGTTTAAATGTGCTGCTGAGGGCCAGAGGAGCGAAAGGAGGCATGCGCGTTGTGACGTCCCCGCACATAGGCGGGTACGCTTGTTGTTCAGACTGCTGTTCTACTACAGGGTGACAGCATATGGGTTGTATGCTGCGCTCCGTTGGTGCCTGTAGGTGCATGTGCATCTGGGCTCGGGGCTCAGTGGAGATGCCGTTACCAGCTTGGAGTGTTGTATTCCTTAAGCTGTGTTGGGCCCATCGTGTCGTTTGGGGCCGTGCCTGGTGCCGGTGGTGGTCAGGTCGTTGACCGCTTCCGACCGCGCGAGTCCGCGAGGACTCCGGGTACCTTTCTGGGGGAATACCACAGTCCGGTCCGGCAGCAATGCGTCCCATGAGGTCGTACTCATCCCTTGTTCCCTCCACTGCACAGCCAGGCAAGCCTGGTGTACCGTCTCGGGGGAATGAGCCGGTGCCCGGGGAGGCGCGGTTTGGCCGGATAGCGGAGCGGCTCTCAGCCCCGGTCGTCCTGCAGATGAGAAGGCTTAACAGAACGCATATAGCGAACTTGCGCCACACCTTTCGCGACCGACCTGGTACCTCGGCTACTGCCATCCTCGGGGCGCTTTCGCGCGTCATAAGTCAAGCGGTTGTGTCACGTTATCATTATGTACCAGGAAGCAAGCTGCCTTTACTCGGACGATCACAGCAGCAGGCCGAGCCACTGAAAAAATTTGCGAATTCAGAGGCAGTTTCCATGCAGAAGAAGAATCGTTCCCAACATGGAACACGCACATAGAGTGTACACTACCACATGTATGTCGTTACGTGCACATCAAGCACACGCTATCCAGTGATGCTGTCCCTATAGGCCAGGGGTGCTGCCGCTTCCCTTGGCACATACATAGCTATTGTACAGTGAAAAGTTAAGGTGCGTGCTGCTAAGGCATTCACTGCGTGCTCTTGCAGGTGGCTCCCCTGTCAGTGTCGGTCCGGCTGCTGCCCTGCTCCGTGGGCGACTCCCTTGTCCCTGGCTGGGGTTCCTCCGACCTGCCTGGCGGCCTTCCCCCCTGGACCAGCTGCGAGGCGTGCAACGTGGACCAGGTGGGCCTCTGGAGGGACGAACGGCGGCAGCTGCACCCTGCGACGGGGCCGGAACCGTGGCCTTGGGATTGGAGCAATGTGACGTCGGAGGAGCTCAACGCAACGGTCCAGGCGCTGTTGAGCAGGCAGAGGGGCAGCGACGGCGGGAGCACAGCTGGGGCCGCCACATGCCACAATTGTCCCGCTGGCGCGCAGTGCCCCGGAGGTGCGGTGCTGGTGCCTCAGCCCGGCTGGTGGCACAGCGCGGCCAACTCCACAGCCATGCACAGGTGCCCCTTCCCAGCAGCATGCGGTGGGGTGGGGGCCAAAGGCCGGCCATGGTCTAGCCGACAATCTGCAACGGCTACTGCTGACGTCCCTCCCACTATGGTCCAGGCCGACTCCCGTAGCCAAGCCCTGGCATCATGCCAAGCCGCATGGTATGCCAGCAGCTGGCGGCCGGGGTTATGGGTGGTGGCGCGGGGGGCGGTCAGGGGGCTGCTGGGGCCCTGGACTGGCGCAGGAATTGCGAACACCGCCTTTGCCTCGTCGCCTGCCGCTCAGGCGGAAGAGCGCTCGGGCGGGCCGCAGGCAGGGGAAGACCTCCCCTGCCTGCTGTGGTACGAGCCCAGCCTCCTGGTGATGGCAATCAACGGAGTCAGCAACAGCCATCCGGATAACGTCACTGTGACAGAAGGGGTTCCAGGGGCCTCCGTCAGGGCTAATTGGGAGTTACAAGTCGGCACCCTGCACGGCGGTGGCAATGTGGTGAGCAGTGGGCAGCAGCAGCAGCAGTTCTCCGCATGGTCCAGCCTGTCATACACGCAGCTGCAGTGCGCCGAGGGCTACACGGGCACCCTGTGCGCCGCCTGCCAGCCGAATCACTACCTGCAGCCGGGCTTCGAGTGCAGCAAGTGCCCTGGCGTGGGCAACACAGCACTGCTGGGGCTGCTGGCTTTTGCGGGGAGTGTGGGCCTGGTGCTGGTCCTGGCGGCCTTCAACCTGGGCCAAAAGGAGGACGAGCACTCGGGCAGTGGCAACAAGGCGATGCCCGATGCAGCCGATGTTGTTAAGGTGCGCACTTAGTGAGAATAGCAAACGCAGCAAGCAACTGTGTTCTCTATGAATCGTAAGCCATACGCCACGTCCGCTACAGGCCGCCCTGATCAGTAGTTGCCAGCCGCAAGCATACAGGCACACATACTGCATACCGGTACACATAAACCCATTTATGCAGCAAGCATGTGTTGATGCATTGCCACTTCTCAAGGACTGCCGTGCTGCCCTTTGAAATCAACTCACCGGCAGCAGGTTTGCACCCGAGAGTGAGATATATAACCCCGTGGCCCTTTGTAATCGTTCCTCAGATAGCGTTGCTGTACGTTCAGTACGCGGTAGTAGTGTTCCGCCTCAACATCGACTACCCCAACGCCATCACGACAGTGGTGTCCGCTGCCTCCTTGCTCACGTGGGCGGACGCGCTGCTGGGCTTTTCTCCCGCCTGCCTGGCGCCCGGGCTAGGCAGCGGGGCGCAGGCCACGGCGCAGCTGCTGGGATCGCTGCTTTTGCCCTGCGCGGTAGTGGCGACGAGCCTGGGACTGTGGGCGCTCAGGTGCGGCGCAAGATAGAGTCGGTGGTTTGGGATGGGGCACTTACGGGCGCTGAAGTGCACGCGCGGGTGCAGTTGACCAGGGGGCGTGGGGGTGTTCACTGCTAAATTTACCCGACCCCGGGGGGGAAAGAAGTTACCAAGTAAGACGATACTGAAATAGCTGTACATGCATGTCGCGATAAAAGTTGGACCCAGCCACTGCAGTGTCGACGTCGGTGTCGTGCTCCGTCAGCAGCTCCTCTCCGCTCTCCCGCTCGCCAGTGTATCCTCTCCGTGGCAAATGTATCGTTGTCTAAGGCGGCTGAGTTTGGCGCTAGGACTAAGCCGGCTGGCTGGTGGCTGGGCTGCGAAAGATGCGCGTGCGTGCTCTAGATTTTCCGAAGCCCTGGCCCCTTTTTATCGGCGTAACTCCGACCCAAAGAGCTACATGCATCCCCACGGACTCACCTAGCCAGAGCCATAGCGACGGAGTTGGCCAAGTGGAGCAGGGGGCATGGGCGCGCAGTCGTTAGCCATTGGCGGGAGATGCAAAAGAACAGCCGTGCATGCAAATGCACCCGGGGGTGCGCGGGCTGTGGCCATTGCTGGTGGTTTTGGTCTAGTCGGGGTTACGCATACCGTGCATAGGAATTCCGGCGATCCATGGCTCCTAACCACAACGTACAGGGCTCACAGCCCCTTGCGGCGGCCGATGCAACCCCATGGGCGCCTAACGTGCAGAAGGCGTGCATTTGTGCCAGCTTTGAGCAGTACTGCAACCAGGGGGCTGCTGTGACTTTTGTTGGCTACAATGCGCGCCGTTGTGCCCCACACGGGAGTGAGCATGACCAAGGCAACAACAATTGTCGTGTCGCTTGCAGCAGCCGGGCCCAGTCACGTGTCCGGCCATCCCCATTGCTCCTGAACAAAACCAACGTTGTAAAACCTGCACCCCCTTAACCCCCTTGCGGCCGATGCCGACCCTTCAGGCACGCCGCCATGCGGTGGCGGCCGTTCCGCAAGGACCGGCAACCAGGCCTCCCTTGTATGGCCTCCTCGTACCCTGTGCTCAACAATGCATCGCTTGCTCGCGCCTGTGACACACGCGTGCCAGCAACGGCGCCCTGCTTGCTCCACAGCGTGGGTGCCCCCAATGACGCCACCGCTGGAGAAGCACAAGCGGCGGCCCTCGCTCAGCCATCCACTTGCATCCTTGTCCTGCAAACAAGCACAGCAGCAGAAACATCGGCACTGGTACGTACAGACCCGCCCACGGCCTCCACCACTGCAAGCCAATCCCCGCTGCACACTGCAACCCTGGACAAGGCGCATGCCAAGGGCCAGGCTTCTGGCCATGACAACACGTCACGGCCTGATTCGGTAGCTTCCACCAGTCTGAGCCCACTGTCCGTCCCCACCAAACGGCGCGTCTGGGCAAGCCCCCCCTTAAAGGCCTCCTCCTCCTCCTCACCCAACCGCTTTTCATTTGCACAAACTGCGTCACGAGCCAGGAGCTACGTCGCCAGCCGCATCAGCCGCAGCACCTCCACCCTGGCCGCCGTGGACCGTGTCCTGCCGCTGAGCCACCAGCTTGGGGTGGTGCTGCTTATCGGCGTGTTCGTCATGTACCCCAGCTGGGTGCAGGCAGCGCTAGGAGTCTTTGCGTGCTACGTTGTGGACAGGGGAGAAGGCAGCTCATACCCTAATAACCAGCGGGTGGGTTGTTGGTGTGCATGGCCTGGCATGGCGCAATGTACAGCAGTTTCACGTCACGTATCAAGCTAAGTGTGTGTCACGCGTTTTGTTTGCAATGGCGGTGGCCCATAAGCTGTAACGGCAACAGGCATCTGCCGTGCTTGCCCTCATTTACGTCTTCCGCGGTTTACTTTGATCCTGCAGCCACTCATGAGCACCTTTGCTGCCGCAGCAGATCAAGTTTGGCTCCTGGTCATTGTATTACCACATCTGCACACTCATGCTCCGTACCCTCAGGCCACGTGGCGGTACGGCTACTGGGTGCGAGACATGACGCAGCCATGCTACTCGGGAAAGCACCTGCGGGTGTCCGTGCCCATCGGGGTAGCCTCCATCGCCCTTTTCTGCTTCGCACCGCCGCTAGCCTCCTTCCTGCTGCTGTGGTCTGTGCGGAACAGAGGTCGAGAGCATGGTCGGCAGGGGAGGTGCGGCCCGCTGCGGGCGCTGCTGCAGCTGCTGCACAGTTGCTGCAGGCATGCGCCCAGCGCTGACCAAGTAGAGCCACGGGGCACTAGTGCCAAGAAAGCTCTGCCAGACCTGGCTGATCCCCTGCAGAACGACGATGACGTCAGACGGAAGTACGGCTTCCTGTACGGCCGGTACAGGTGGGGCACTGCCACTGCATCCACTCGTATGGTGCCGGATTGCGTCAACGGGTGTCCTTCCGCTCGTTGTTGCATGTGACCGCGTGGGGGCTGTGCATTGCCGCCGTGGTCTCGCTTGCGCTGTCAGTAGCCATGGATTGCGGCACCCTAAGCATAAAGTGGCACTGCGGTTATCGCCCAAGGATGGGAGGCATGCCGGCACCCGGACCCCCGCAGGCCCCGCTATTGGTGGTGGGAGAGCGTGCTGCAGTTGCAGACACTGGCGCTGGTGGCGGCTGAGGTGTTTGGCCGCACACTGCCCGTGGAGCGGCAGGCGCTGCTGCTGGCGGCGGTGCTGCTTAGCATCGCCTTCGCCAACATGGTGTGCGTGCCCATCCGCTGTCGGTGGCTGGTGGTGTTGGAGTACACGGCGCTGTGCGCACTGCTACTGACGCTGACGCTGGGGTTGTACCTCATGGGCGGTACACCCATGGTCGGCGCAGACGCGGTGAGACCCCTTACAGGAACGCTTTGAGTGGCAAAGTCCAATCGGTCTATAAACACATCCGTTGCACTCCTGCCTCTCTACGGCATTTGCAAGGGAACGCCCAGCAACCTCCACAGTCTAGGCGTACATGGTTGCAACTTCTGGGCTCATGTCGCCATCATGTACCTTGCCCCCGTCCCCTGGTTGCCCCCAGGACGGCGTGGGCGCCGCCATCCTGGCCGTCAACGCTGCGGCCGTAGCGGCGCTGGCATACCCCCTGGCAGCACCACCCACCGCGAAAGCTGCGGCCAAGATCGCCCAGGCGGCACGTCGCTGCTGCAGGGCCAATGCAGGCCCCGCACTCTGCCCAACCTGGTTGTGGCTGCCTGCCTCCATTTGGCCCGGAGGCCGCCGCGGTTCCAGAGCTGCAAGCGCCGTGGGACAGGGTACTGTGCAGCAGCTGCAGCTTGTTATCGGCGAGACGGCCACACCGCTGATGCTGCATGGCTGCCCTAGTGGTCGGCCTGGCGGGGTGCAGGAGACAACTGGAGCTGCAACCGGGTATGGTTGAGCTGGCTTCCGGGGTATAGGACATGCTTGTGACGATGCGGCGCCCCGAGGGTGTTTTGAAGCGGGGTGCAGGGGGCGGCAACAGAGCGGCAAGGGGCTGCTGGGCTGGGTTGAGGTGGGATTGGAAGGGACAGGTAGGTGCGGACGGCGGACGGGCAGTTGGACGTGTCTTTGGTGTCGCAGTGCGTAGGTGCGTTCTGGGTTGTCTATGGGCACAGGCGCACACGCACAGGGGGGCAGGTCTGCGGTGTTTTCGCAAGACACATGGAAGTATGTGGCCTGATTGGGACAAAGCGGAAGGGTGCTGCAGTGATGGCCGGCGCTGCAGTGCAAGCAAGGGTCTCACCGTGTGCCACTTTGGCCTGCTGTGTGTGCCTGCGCAATGCTGAAGCTATTCGCTATTAAAGTTGCATTCCATACTGTAGTCATTGCAATGTATACCAACGATGGCACGTCCAAGACAGAGGGGTGAAATGCGAGTGAAGTTTCTACACCTGCTGGGCACAGCGATGTGAAATATTCGAATCGTGCCTTCGCACGATGCAGGTTTTCGAGTCGGCACGATGCGGTTTTTGGGGTCGGCACGATGCGGGTTCTAGGCTCGGCACGATGTGGATTCTGCACATCCAGGACTTGGACGATGTGCATTCTGGGCATCCCAGGTACACTGTGTGGGTAATCAGAATGCCACGTGCCAGACACCAGGGGAGCTCCCTTACCCGAATCTGCCCATGTCATGTTCTTGTCTTGCACTCCTACTGTCCCTGTCCTACATTCCTAATATTGTCCTGGACAAATGATTATCAATACATACCGTCGTTCGCGAACACTGTCTATCAATATGCGCGACCGACATCAACGGCCATACGGACAAAAGTTGCTTGGAACATACAAAGCATAATCTGCAGACTAGCGCTACCAGAGTATGGAGACCAGGCGACAGCATGAACCAGGTCCTCCTAGGGTCCTAGGGTTGCTGGCGCCGCAGCAATGTAGCAACAAGCTCAGTACAGTATATGAGCCACAGAAACTTGCGGCTTCTGGGGCGTTGCTGTTGGCCCGGGGGCCGCACCAGGCCTGGGCGGCACTCTCCCTGCGCCGGTGTGCGCCATTGGCGCACTTGAAGCGCGTCGAGCCCCGGCATTTGTATGTACGCCCCACGCTCCGGGACTCGACCCCAACAATGTATGTGACTGTTCTTATCATTCAGATGGCAGAGGCTGCGAAGGCCGCACTATATTGGGCGACTTGGGCGAAAGGCCGTCTCCGGATCACCAGTGACCACACTACAGCTGACATGCATATATGACCACAACCTTATTAAGCTGGATGCATGGCGGTGGCAGCACAGCGCACAAGGGGACGCGGCGTTGGGGATGTGGGGCCTGCAACTTCCCTTGCATGGAATGAAATTACCAGGCAGTTGTACGTAATAGACCTGTATTTCACTTGTGTCGGGTCAGTGGGCTGGCGTGAAGCTGAACGGAGTGCTTCAGTGAACAATGGGGAAGCTGAGAGCGCACGTGGCATGGGGTGTGCATGGGTAGTACCGTGTGTTGTGGAGGGCAGGAGGGGGCAGGGAGACATGTGGCCGGGGGGTACACGCCACAGACTCCCGTACACGGAGATGCTTATGAACGTTGCGTTGTAAGCAACGCAGCGTTCACTTCATACAAGTATACACACAGGCACTGGTCAAACATGCCGGCTTGCATGTACGGTACACGGGCTGCTAATACACGCAAGCACCAGCAGGATAGAGGCGGCAACAGGGGTCCCTGGCCGCAGGGCCTTCCCCAACCACGATGCGGGTTCTCGCCTCGGCACGATGCGGGTTCTGGGCTCGGCACGATGCGGGTTCTGGGGTCGCACGATGCGGGTTCTGTACTTGCACGATGCGGGCTCCAGGCTCGCACGATGCGGTTTTCCAGCGATTTCGTGCCCAGCCCTTTTGGCACGATGCGGATTTTTGAGGGTGATTTCAGCCCTCCGTCCAAGACGAGGGGGTCAAGTTCAGACCGTTACCGGCACATGAACAGGACTTACCTGCATGATGCGCCTTGAGAAGTTACCTGTTAAACAGTAGTGAGGGAGCGGTATCTTGAAGCGAGTGACTGCAGCTGCAGCCGGAGCGGCCAGAGCCCTCGGTTGCGACAGACTTCAAGTGCGGTCATGTGAGCTACAACGCCGCAATAGAGACTGAGTTAAGTATGTGTACAACGTACGACAGGACGAGCATGCTCCGGTGAGCTGGGGTCGCCGGGACGTCATTGGATTGCAGCCCGCGGCCGGGCGTGCCAGGGGCAGGGGTGACACTAGATTGAGATTGGGGGGAAGGCTGGGCACGCAGATTAAGATTGGAACCCGCTTCCTACGGATTGAGATCAAACCTAGACCCCTGATCACGCCGCACTCCTACGCAGCAGCCAGGGGTGTGGCTAAGTGGGGGATGGGTAAGCTACATATTACGGCATGTTTGCTGTAGCTCGAAATGTGCCGTGTTTGGGCCACTTAGCCGATTCGCGCCTACAGCAGGCGCCAGCCGCGCCCGCGCGCCCCAATATTACCATACATAGGCACTATGAGCTTAGGGGTGCTCGGGGGCGCAACAGCGCGGGCATGGGCGCCAAGCCGGCGACCCGAAAAACGCACGATGTGCCCCAATTTGGGCCACCCACACCCTTTCTTGATAGCACGGAGTCTACATGCGCCAGCATGACCAAATATTATCACATGGTCAAAAAGGACCTGTCAGCCTACTCAGAGCCATCGCGCTTCAGCCCTGCGCGGGGATGCCCAAGCGCGAGGACATGTCTAGCGCCAACGAGCATAACACCGCCTCCGCGTGTCTTAGCATCCTGATAATGTTTGTAATTATGCAGCCAATTTTGTGAAATTATGCTTGGGGCAATGCCGCCTGGTTTGCGGCGAAACACTGCGCTTACTGGCCGACTGAACATTGGCGCTGGGCTTGGCCGCCGAAATGCCCCTCCCGGTGCCCCATTGCAAGTGCAAATCCCTCAATGTATTTATTACAGCTGTCAGCGAGTGATAGCGCCAAAGCAGCACTGGCCTAACGTGTTCCGAGGGCTGGTGGCCCAAATTGAAATGGCACGAGACACGCGAGACTTCTGCCTGGGCACGGTCTACCCGTGCTGACCCTATGGAGATTCTTAAATATTCATACAAACCTTAATTTAGAAGCGACGAAGGCTCTGCCGCACTGTATTGGCTAATCGGGCGGGTGGCCCAAATTGGGGCACACCGTGGATTGGGCACCTTTCGAGCTACCGACAGCTGACAGTTGAAGGCTTGACTCGCGTCTCTGCCTTTCTGTATTTGGTATGGTATGAGGCCATAAATAAACCAGAACACAATGTTAATAGTTGCTGCCTGGTATGCTATCCTCAGTTGCTCGTGCATAACATGAACGAAATGAACGTCGTTTTCCCTGCCGCTTGCCAAGGGGCAAGCACTGTTGACATTAACAGTAGGCCTGCTGGACAGTTAGCCTGCTCGCAGGAAGTGTTTGGTGCTTGTAGGCGGGGTGCACCCATCGATCACTCGGTGCCCTGTTCCTATCAGGCCACAAAACTTGAAGCGAGCCCACGCCAGTATCATGGTTATAGACAGGTGTTTTATGCAGAACATACTGGCAATGTTCAGTGTAGTTCTTCGGGGTGTTTGGGCTCACATGACGGTTTGGCAGGTCGCTATCGGCTATCGATGCTGGCGGCACTTGCAATATCTCGCATGCACATATGGATGGTTCGCGTCACTAGACTGCCCGCGAGGCACTCCGACTGGTTCAAACACTGGCGCGTGCTGGACGTAGGCTTGCGTAATCACTTCGCTTTCTTATGATACAAAGAATACCGCAACACGCAAGTTATGCTGCGTCGTGTTGTGCAGAAGACGCGAATTCGGACACCTCGCTTCCACTAACCACTGGGCTGGGCTGCACACGTGGCTGCTCATGAAAGAAGTCAGCTCAGTTAGCGAATACGGGGCTGACGGCCCATGGGGCGGGTGTATGGGGTGGGGGCAGCCCTAGGGGGGCAGCTGTAATCCTATCCGACCTTGGGGCTAACTAGATTGGAGATTGCATGCCCAGCGATTGGCAGCCCGGGACCCGGATTGACCGGCACTGCTACCCTCTGGGCGGACCGACCATCTTTGGCGGCACGTGTCTAACCGTTAGAAGCAGTTACCGGCGTTGCAGTTAGCAGTGATTGCGCAGTAGTTGCGGGTGTGTGGTTGCTTGCATTGCCTTGTGTCAAGCCACGTATCGGCCCGTTGCAGCACGTGTATTGGGCCTTACGCCCCTTTTCGTAGATATAGAGCGTGTCAGTATTCTTTACGTGTTGGCATGTCCATTCGGAATGCGCTGTTGAGTGGAACACACTGTGTGGAATACGCGTGCGTGAGCCTTACAAGTGTTGGGTCGCCTCCCAGGCACGTGTCGTGAGCACGCCCTTGAGCGGCGTAGCCTGATACTATTGTGAGGGTAGAAGATCATGTGTGCAGTATGTTGTAGTATTTGGCTGTTAGTATCGTCCTGGCAGAGCGATCAGGCTGATGCCTGTTGTGCCGTACCGAGAGGCTTGGTATTTGGTTGCTGGTCGCTCTGTGGCCAGAGCTCTTTTCCTGATCCGCAGTAGTAACCAAACATTGCTATGTATCTGTAAGGTTACGACCAGGACATTGGGAGCCCGCCGCGGATTCGTTTCCTCTCGAGTGAGCGTTTCCCCGGTTGACAACGGTGTTCATCCCGTCTCACAGCTAGCCTTAGGGTGGTGGCCTGATCAGCCGTTAGCCATCTCCATTGCTGCTATCAGGAGTAGGTGTTTGAGCTGTGTTGTCGCGGTGTCGAGCCTCAGGGGAGGTGGCATCAGCGTAACACGCTTTGCCCCCTCTCGTGGAGCAGTTGCAGCAGCGCGCATAGCGCAGCAAGCTCATTGTTGTGACATATTAACCAGCAGACTGGCGGTAGCCGGCGTGCTTTCCGCCCCTGCGACACACACAAAGTGACTCGTACTCACACAAAACGCACGTCTGCCGGTCATAGACCGTGACACGAGCACCGTCCCACACGTGCTCAGGGGTGCTCAGCGGCCTAGGGACCACAGGGCCCTCTGCGTGTCAAGCGCATTAACATACAGACACCGTACGGTGTGTTCCAGTGTGTTCTCATACACCCCTGAAGTCTGAGCAAGTCCTCCTGTCCCTACCCACAGTGAGCACGGCGGCCCACCGAGCACCGTACGTACCACACGTGCTCAGGGGTGCTCAGTGGCCTAGGGACCACAGGGCCCTCTGCGTGTCAAGCGCATTAACATACAGACACCGTACGGTGTGTTCTCATACATCTCTGAAGTCTGAGCACGTCGTCCTGTCCCTATCCACAGTGAGCACGGCAGCCCACCGAGCACCGTCCCACACGTGCTCAGGGTTGCTCAGTGGCCTAGGGACCACAGGGCCCTCTGCGTGTCAAGCACATTAACATACAGACACCGTACGGTGTGTTCCAGTGTGTTCTCATACACCCCTGAAGTCTGAGCAAGTCGTCCTGTCCCTACCCACAGTGAGCACGGCGGCCCACCGAGCACCGTACGTACCACACGTGCTCAGGGGTGCTCAGTGGCCTAGGGACCACAGGGCCCTCTGCGTGTCAAGCGCATTAACATACAGACACCGTACGGTGTGTTCTCATACACCCCTGAAGTCTGAGCAAGTCGTCCTGTCCCTATCCACAGTGAGCACGGCGGCCCACCGAGCACCGTCCCACACGCACGTGCTCAGGGGTGCTCAGTGGCCTAGGGACCACAGGGCCCTCTGCGTGTCAAGCGCATTAACATACAGACACCGTACGGTGTGTTCTCATACATCTCTGAAGTCTGAGCACGTCGTCCTGTCCCTATCCACAGTGAGCACTGCGGCCCACCGAGCACCGTCCCACATGTGCTCAGGGGTGCTCAGTGGCCTAGGGACCACAGGGCCTCTGCGTGTCACGCTTTATTACACACCCACGGTCCCGTTGGCCCAAACTCAGGTTCAAGCACTTCATGCATGATGCTCAGCTGATGATGCCTGTTGAACGCTGGGTACTCAGCGGGCACGTCGCCTGGGGTCGCACTGGGATGGAGGTGGTGGTGGCCATACTGGGCAGCTGCGCTGGACCTCTTCCAATCATACACACAAAACCTAAGGCCCGATACCTGTGCACATGTAGGACAAGGCATGCCCCATAATTACGAATTGGGTCAAGCTTCAGCGTTGGGTTCCATGGGGAACAGCACGACATGGCCAGTACAGGCCAGTACGACGCCCCTGGGGACCGGGGCGATTGCGGACACTGCTAGCATCTCTGGGTTTGCTGGGGTGTGTGGCACGGCCGGTGGCAAGCACAGGCAGGGGCGAAGTACAATACCGGTACTCAGCTGTCGCAAGGCAATAAGGCATGCACGCTGTGGTTGTGCAGCATGTGACGATGTGTGTGTCCAGGTGTGTCTACGGGCTGACTGGTTGAACGTTGACAAGCCTGCACCATCGATCCCAAGCAAGAGCGCCCCGTTACAGCAAGCCAGTGAGCCTGGTCCACGACCGCAGATCACGGCAGGTACCTTCTGCGGCAGGTAGCAAGTACTTTGGGGAGCCGCAGCCCGCAGGCCTGACCGCAGCTATGGGGCTGTGCTAGCCCATCACTTCGTGCGAGGAAGCGGTCCCTGCTTTAACTGTGCCCACTTCACGTGCGCAGGGCAATCCTCCAATCCCTAACCGCCTAGGGTCATATTTGCTACTCAAGCGAAGGATGCAAACACGCCGTACAAGGGCTGAAAAAGGAAAGCTTCTCCAGCACCCCATCTACTGTAATTGCGCACGCGTTCTTTGTTGTCCAATCCGGATTTCACCAAGAATATCGGGACATTGCCACGTCGCCTAGCATGTGTAGCGCTGTAGCCCCGAGCTGCACAAGCCGTGGAAAACACACCAACTGATGAGTGACACAGGCTCGTTACCACACACATGCTCGCCACGCCGCGTGTTGCCAAGGCGCCCAAAACCGGCTTCATGCCATTCATGCAACTAAGCAGCTACCACATCTGCGCGATGCAGCCTGCAACAAGGCTCGGTGAGAAGGCATCCGTAAGAAAATCGAAGCGATCTGCGCTGCGAGCGATGCTGAGGCCACCTGTGTATCTTGCTTGGTCCCGTATCAACCCGCCCCTGCGTTGCATGCCTTCGTGATGCTGCCAATCAAGCAGTTGGCGACAGGGGTGTTGCACCCGCCTGTGCCAACCAAGCAGTAACCGTTATGCAAGCACGCTGCCGGTATGCCTCGTCACCAGCTCGCCGCATGTGCATTGTGTTGCACACATACACATACACATGCACGCACTGCATGCCCATTCAAGATGCCAAGCGCGCACACGCCATGCTTAACGGCAAAACCAGCAGCAGCCCGCCTGCACATCTTGACTTATTTCTCAAGCTCTCAAGCCTCACATCCAACACCGTCGTCACATTAGCAGCCATGCTACCAGGCCGTGTGCGTGCCTGCCATTCGTTTGCGATGGTTTGGAAGGCTCCCCTGTACCTCACCCTTCCGCACGCTTATCCAATGCAGCTTGTCTACGCGATCCCACAGCTCCCTCGTTACCCCTCATGCAGCTTTTCCCCTGGCCCTCATGCCCCCCGCCCCTTGACGCGTGCGCTCTGCGTTCGATCCTATCCCAGGTCGCCGACCCACTCCTAATGCAGCATCACCCTGCGTAACTCCCCTGCCTAGATATTGCGTTTCGCCTGTCCCCCGCCCTTCTGCTCTGCGTCACCTCCACCTTCGGAATTGCGATCGTGCCACATGCCACGTGCCCTGCCCCGCCTCCGCCGGTATCTATCAGCCACGTGCCACGCAGCACGTGCCCCGCCCCACGCGTCACGCCTCCGCCGGCCTCTATCAGCCACGTGCCACGCAGCAAATGCCCTGCCTCACGCGCCACGCCTCTGCCGGCATGTAGCAGCCACGTGCCACGCGGCACGTGCCCCGTGCCCCACGCGGCACGCCTCCGCCGGCATGTAGCGCAGCATGCGCGTCAGCTCGCTGATGATGTCTGCGCACGAGGGCCGCTCCAGGGGGTTCTCTGCCCAGCAGTCTGACATGAGGCGGCGCAGCGCCAGCGGCGCCACGTTGTCGTCTTGTGGCACCGCCAGCCGCCCGCCGCCGATGACCATGCGCTGGAGGAACTCGTGCGTGCGCATGCCCTGCACATACGGGACAACGTACGGAGTCGGAGGGAAGCTGGTTTACGCGGGTTGTATTGTCAGCCAGGTGGACGGCAGCCAGACGGGTCTGCATCCCCAGATGGATCCTGGGTATTGGGGGTGAGCCGCTGAGCCCATAACTGCACCTCGACAAGAATGCGTAAGGCAGGGCCCCCAAACCCTACCAGGCGCACATGAAACGGGTGGTGTGATGAGCATCGACGACTCGTGCGATTAGGGCTACACTTGTGAGGCAGGCACGGTCTGTTTGCGCGCTCACCTGCCAGGGGTACTGCCGTGTGAGCATGACCCTGCGGTGTGGGCGGCCAATGCAGGGAGGGGCCAGGTTTGTCGGACAACAACACCACAGACAGGCGCGCGCCCCGCGTACGCGCTCTGGTCACTTAAGCACGAGTACGAGAGGGAATTTGGTTGCTTCTAGCTGAACGGACGCAGTAACACCTGCACCATGCAGGCAGTTGCGGAGGCCTCTGCTCGCGTAACTCTTTAATGCCGTTCGACTCACCGCAAGAGAACGCCGAAGGGGAACACTGCGGAGGGACAAAGGGCAGCAACAGCGTCAGCAGCACGCAGCAGCAGCAGCAGCAGCAGCAGCAGCAGCACGCAGAAGTTGGAAGGCGGTCAACTGTGTGGATAAGGCCTCACACGTAGCATTGGAATTATTAGGTTCCAACATTCCACCACAGCAGACACCACACAGCGCATGACTGCGCATCCGACCACGGACCCCTGCACCCTAGACCAAAACCATCGGCTCGCTGCGACGGGAGCTGCCCTGCAGGGCCCACGTCGCCCTCTACCGTCGTACTGCCAGCGCAACCGCACCGCTTCCACGCACACGCCTTCTGCAGCTGCGGCTCCCCTAAACGTGACTGCAGCTAGCGCAAGTTGAGGTTCTCATGGCGCAGCGACTGCTAGCTACGATAATTGATGGGGCAAGATAGGTGCCAGCACTTTATCGCCACGTGCTGGGAATAGACAGGGACGCCATGGTCCTATCCCCACAACCCCTCCAGCGCCGCCATCAGCGCCGCCATGCCTCCCGCTCCCCTACCCCCAGATCGCCTACCGTCCAGTCGGTCCGTCAGCTTTCCCATCCGCGCGTGGAAGCACTCTGCGGCAAACCAAACGGCAAACACAAACACTTGAAATGAAGTTCTAGCACCTTCTTGACTTGCGTCGCACCGTTTTTTCACCGGCCACAACAATGCACTGCTGACACTGTATTAGATCCTGGTCCAGCCATACGCCCGTGCCCTCCGTACCCGTACCCACCCGGCGCCATGTACGCCAGGCTGCCCGCCTGGTCTGGACGTACGACTGGTACTTGCATCGCGCCAGCCCAAAGTCGCTGATCTTGGCGCGCCCCTCCGCATCCAGCAGGATGTTCTTCGGTTTCAGGTCGCGGTGTACAATGGCGGGGGTGCGCCTGTGCAAGTAGTCCAGCCCCGTGGCGATGTCCAGCGCGGTGGTCACCACGCGGCGGAGAGGGAAGGGCTCCTCAGCCGCCGTGTACAGCACGTCGGCCAGCGAGCGCTCCATCAGCTCTGTTAGGATCGTGTGGGTTATGGGGCGTGGGTTGAGTGTGCTGGCGGGTGGGAGATGGGTGGTGTTGGATGGGGGAGGTTGTGTAGCACGTCCGCCGGCGAGAGCTACATCAGCGCTATGCGGGCATGGGATAAGGATGTGTATGGGGTGCGAGTTGACGGCACCAATGTGGGGTGGTGGGACAGCGAACCGGCCCATGAGAGCGCTGGGCCAGATGTGGCCATTGGCCAGGTGCATGCAGAGGGGGGATGCTTGGGAGAGGTGCCGTAGGGGCACAAATGTAATTGACCAAAATAATTGCTCAGGGGGCCTTGTCAACAGAAAAACACAATTGTCTGAGAGGTTGTAAAAATGTGCATTTAGTTGTTGGCTCCCGAGGTGGCGCCTCGTATACACTTTTAAATCACGGAGGCTTCTCTAGATGGGCACCACGGCGAGTGGGTTTGCGCTGTGGCGGCCGGAGGCCACGGCAGACCATGTACGCACAAACCATCTGAGAGCCTCCGCTCAACGCTCATGTGCGCCTGGCCTTCACAAGCGCCCGTGCAGCAACGGCCTCCATACGGCCCAAGCCGCATGCACGCTGAGCCACCTCCTTCCCACCTCCCGCCCGACCGCCCAATGGGCGCATGACTTTTCACGCACCAATGCAGCCGACAAGCTGCTATATTGCTCCGTTCGTCCCACTGTGCGCGTCATGATCCCCTAGCATCCCAGCTATCACACCTTGCGCATTACGACCTTCCGGTACGGCTCCTCTTGTTCGAACTTGGTGTAATCGAATCCCGCGACGCCGTGCAGTCCGCTCATGTAGTCGGGGGTGACACTCGCGTACAGGCCCGGGAAGCTCGTGTTGGCCGTCACAGACTGGGGCACAGCGGAAGGGGCAGGGGCGTTGGGTGCTGATACGGTAGTTGGCGCCCCGCGCTACCAGTCAAGGCGCCACGGATAGGAGTGGCCTCGTAAAAGGGTGGGTCAGGCCGTTTCGCAGGGAGGACCAGGTTGGGCGCCACGCCTACTGCACAGCAAGCGCCTGGGTGCCGGTGGTAGGGTGATGAACATGCTGTGCTGTGCTGTGCAGTGCTACGGTGCACACAAGTACGAATGCCTAGGGCACACAAGTACGGATGCCACGGCAGTACTGGACCGTGGCACGCACCTCCATAGGGACAGCAACGACGCCAGCGCCTCCCGTAGGTCCTGTGACACACAAGCACCAGGTAAACTGCCGCAGTTAACATGCTCATTTGTGCAGTAGGCGAGTGTTGGTGCATTTTTGCTGACACAGAAGCTCAGACCTCACATGGACAGCCATGCAGTTGACGGAGCAACGGCACACCCAGGTACCCTCGCCGGTGCCGCTTTGTGCGCACCTGCATCATCATGCCTTCCAATTGCTGTAGGTTGTCGTCCGTCGGGGACTGCATGCGCTGCCGAGTCGGCGCGTAGCAGCTTTGCGGCTGCACGCGTTAATGCCATGTTCAAGGAGGTGGCAAGGGCGGCGGTTAGTCGTTAGTAGCGACAACGGTCGGACTAGGGGAGTAGCGGCGCCATGGCATGCGAACATGCAGCAAGGAAGTTTGAAAAGGGGTGTCGAGCACAACTGCCGGGTATGCAATATGGGACGGCCGGTAATGCCTAGCCAAGTGTTCGACTGCGACCTGGAGGGTGGCGTTGTCCTGATGCGGAGGGAGAGACCCGGGACCTCATCAGGACAGGTTGGGCTGGCGCGGCAGCACAGTGCCGTTCCGGAAGCGCAGCAATTCAGCAACAGCCTGAAGCCTGACGGTTGCTTCCCCGCTACCTAGCCCACCGTCAAGTGCCCATGCGTTGCGCTTGCTTGCGTTATCCTGGGGCATGGTTTGATAGCTTCCCAGGCACGGCCGCCCGACACACCCGACAAGGCCCCCTTCGCCGGACACATTGGCTAAAACCAACAGCATGCTGTCACTGCCGCTGCCGTCCCTCAGGCCCACACCGACCCATGTGGCTGATTGAGTCAAGGCGTCCCGATGGGGGCACCCCTTGGGCCCGTCATGCGGGCAGCGGCTCACCACTCATGTGCGAACCCCGCACTTTACCCCATGTGACGGACAGCTCTATGGCAGGGCTCTGAAAACGCCGGATGTTTATACACAGCGTTGCGCCCGTGCGGGATAAACGCGTGCGTTCTCATGTCAAGTGCCCTGCAGTGCACACCCTCACGTGGCACAGACACACAGCATACCTGCCAGTTGACCCCACGAGCATACTTGTCAGGGCCCAGGATGTCATATAGGCTTACAGTCACCACGGATTCCGGCAGCCGCTTCCCCTGCCCATCCAGGTTGTGACGTGACACAGCTGGGTCAGCCTTTTGGTGCCCCCGAGGAGTGTCGCCGGCGGGACGTTCATGGAAGAATGGCTATGTGTGTGAAGAGCAAGAGCATCTCCTGTGCAGAAGGGGCCCCTACCGGAGTCGATGCTCCCGCTGTATTCACCGGGGTCGCGTTCGCTACATGTAGAGTTACGCTAATCAGCAGAGCATATATTGTTGTTTTGCACGCATCTTGCATCTTTCAGGTGTTCGGTCTCTGCACAAGAGACATTCCGCCGAGGGGCTGTAGCCGTCACATTCACGTCTCTGAAAGTTATGTTAACTGCTCTAAAACGTGCTGTACACGTCAGAACTGCTACAAGAAAGGCGCTGTGGGGCCGGCTCGAGGCAGCCCGCCCGCGAAAGCAGTACGACTCCAGAGGTTGCACCCAGTCGCACGATGCCTGCTTCCTCATGTGGTGTAGAACATCAGGCAACGCAAACAGCTTCGAGCAGCGCGCTGTTACAATAAGCCAGTCCACGACGCCGAAGACCAGGGAACGTAGCAAGGAGTACGAGGAGCCGCAGACCTGACCGCAGCATAGCGCGCTAGCCCACCACGTCATGGGCGCAAACGGGGCGTGCCAGCCCACCGCGCCCTGCCACCTAACGTGACCCACGCAGGGCAATCCCTAACTGCCTAGCGTCGGTTTGGCCACGCAAGCCAGGGGCCGGAAGCACGCCGTACAAGGGCTCAAGAGGGAAAAGCCCCTGCAATGCCCCGTTTCTATAAGCACGCGTGCGTTGTGCCCTCTGTGTTTCGCTCAACATATTGAATGCGGGTGGGATTGCCACATCGCCGGGCATGTGGAGCCCCAAGCCGTGCACCAGCCATGCCACATCACGCTGGGGACGCAGACGTTAACGAGGAATGCGCACCGCGCCACGTGTTGGCAAGGTGCCCAAAACCCGCTTCATGCCACTGCAACTACCCAGCTGCCACACGTGCGCGGTGCGCCCTGAAAGAAAGCGCCATAAGAAGGCATCCATTCAAAATTCCAAGTATTCCACGAGGGACGCTATGGCCACTTGTGCATTCTATTCCGGTAGCAACCCGCCGCTGCGTTAGCCCGGTATACAAGGGCCCCATCGGTATGTCTCATCACCAACTCCCCGCATCCGCATTGTGTTGCATCACATGCACATGCACGCACGGTATGGGCCCCGTCAACCATGCCCAAGGCGCACACAAAATGCTGGACGGCCGAACCAGCAGCAGCGCACCTGCACCTCTTCCCATTTTTAAAGCTCTGCAGCCTCACACCCAACGCCCTCGTCACATTAGCACCTAGGTATTGCCATATGCATGTCATTCGGTTCAAATGTTTGGCAGGCTCACCTGCACCGTACCCTGCAGCACACGTGCCCCCTGCAGCCAGCCCAATTGCGACGCCCCACAGCTCCTTCGTTACCCCTCATGCAGCTTTTCTCCCCGTCCCTCATGCCCCCTTCTTAACGCACGCACTATGCGTTCAATCCCATCCCGCCGACCCCGTGCAGCATTACGGTACCTTGTGCAGTTCCTCGCCTCAAAAGATGCGTACATCCACCCCCGCCCTGTTTCTCCTGCTCCGTTTCTCCTTCACCTTCACAGTGTAGCGGTCGTGCCACATGCCGCGTGCCCCTCCGCCCCCTCCGCTGGCATGTAGCAGCCACGTGCAAGCGGCACGTGCCCCGCGCCCCGCGTCACGCCTCCGCCAGCATGCAGCAGCCACGTGCCACGCAGCAAGTGCCCTGCCTCACGCGCCACGCCTCTGCCGGCATGTAGCAGCCACGTGCAAGCGGCACGTGCCCCGTACCCCACGCGTCACGCGTCCGCCGGCATGTAGCGCAGCATGCGCGTCAGCTCGCTGATGATGTCTGCGCACGAGGGCCGCTCCAGGGGGTTCTCTGCCCAGCAGTCTGACATGAGGCGGCGCAGCGCCAGCGGCGCCACGTTGTCGTCTTGTGGCACCGCCAGCCGCCCGCCGCCGATGACCATGCGCTGGAGGAACTCGTGCGTGCGCATGCCCTGCACATATGGGACAAGGTAAGGGAAGCTGGTTTACGCGGGTTGTATCGTTAGCCAGGTGGACGGCAGCCAGACGGGTCTGCACACTCCAGATGGAGCCTGGGTACTGGGGGTGAGCCGCTGAGCCCATAACTGCACCTCGACAAGAATGCGTAAGGCAGGGCCCCCAAACCCTACCAGGCGCACATGAAACGGGTGGTGTGATGAGCATCGACAACTCGTGCGATTAGGGCTACACTTGTGAGGCAGGCACGGTCTGTTTGCGCGCTCACCTGCCAGGGGTACTGCCGTGTGAGCATGACCCTGCGGTGTGGGCGGCCAATGCAGGGAGGGGCCTGGTTTGTCGGACAACAACACCACAGACATGCGCGCGCCCCGCGTATGCGCTCTGGTCACTTAAGCACGAGTACGAGAGGGAATTTGGTTGCGTTTAGCTGAACGGACGCAGTAACACCTGCACCATGCAGGCAGTTGCGGAGGCCTCTGCTCGCGTAACTCTTTAATGCCGTTCGACTCACCACAAGAGAACGCCGAAGGAGAACACTGCGGATGGACAAAGGGCAGCGGCAGCGGCAGCAGCACGCAGAAGTTGAAAGGCGGTCAGCTGTGCGGAGAAGGCCTCCCTCTGCTACACGTAGCAATGAAATTAGGTTCCACACAGCAGACACCACAGCGCATGACTGCGCATCCGACCACAGAACCCAGCAGCCAGCACTCTCGACCAAACCATCGGCTCGCTGCGACGGGAGCTGCCTTGCAGGGCCCTCGTCGCCCTCTACCGTCGTACTGCCAGCGCAACCGCACCGCTTCCACGCACATGCCCCCTGCAGCTGCGGCTCCCCTAAACGTGACTGCAGCTAGCGCAAGTTGAGGTTCTCATGGCGCAGCGACTGCCAGCTACGATCATTGATGGGGCAAGATAGGTGCCAGCACTTTATCGCCACGTGCTAGGAATAGAAGGGGACGCAATGGTCCTATCCCCACAACCCCCACCGCCCTGGATCCCCACGCTGCCATGCCTCCCCCTCCAATCGCCTCACCGTCCAGTCGATCCGTTAGCTTTCCCATCCGCGCGTCGAAGCACTCTGCGGCAACCGACACCGCAAGCACACAAGTCACTCGCAATGAAGGTTTAGCATCTCCCTGATCTCCTGCGCACCGCTTCCCGCCAAAACCATTATGCACCTCTGGCACTGTATTCGATCCCGGTCCAGCCGTACACCCGTACTCTCCGTACCCGTACCCACCTGGCGCCATGTATGCCAGGCTGCCCGCCTCGCGGCGGTTGGTCTTGACGTACGACTGGTACTTGCATCGCGCCAGCCCGAAGTCGCTGATCTTGGCGCGCCCCTCCGCATCCAGCAGGATGTTCTCCGGTTTGAGGTCGCGGTGTACAATGGCGGGGGTGCGCTGGTGCAGGTAGTCCAGCCCCGTGGCGATGTCCAACGCGGTGGTCACCACGCGGCGGAGAGGGAAGGGCTCCTCAGCCGCCGTGTACAGCACGTCGGCCAGCGAGCGCTCCATCAGCTCTGTTAGGATCGTATGGGTTATGGGGCGTGGGTTGAGTGTGCTGGCGGGTGGGAGATGGGTGGTGTTGGATGGGGGCGGTTGTGTAGCACGTCCGCCGGCGAGAGCTGCATCAGCGCTATGCGGGCATGGGATAAGGATGTGTATGGGGTGTGGGTTGACGGCACCAATGTGGGGTGGTGGGACAGCGAACCGGCCCATGAGAGCGCTGGGCCAGATGTGGCCATTGGCCAGGTGCATGCAGAGGGGGGATGCTTGGGAGAGGTGCCGTAGGGGCACACATTTAAATGACAAAAATAATTGCTCAGGGGGCCTTGTCAACAAAACAATTGTCTGAGAGGTTGTAAAAAGGTGCATTTAATTGTCGGCCCCCGCAGTGGCGCCAGGAAAGGCCCAGAAAGCTTGCCTTAGCCCCCCGCGCCGGTGTTGTTGGTACTTGCTAAGGCCTTACAAGATCTGGTCCTGCTGATTCTGCGTGCCTTGGCCCCGCTTAGGGGCCATACGGGCGCTGTTGTGTCGGCCTACATTTGCCTGTCAAAAAGGCAAAGTAATAGCTGGGGCCCTCGTCCAAAACGCAAATTAATTGCCTCTCGCCGGGCGTGTAAATTAAATTTGTGCCACTACGGTGAATCGAACCAATCAGCTTCGGTTCGACCCCAAGTCTGATCCGTTCCCGCACACCGCGGCTTGCACGGAGGTCGCAAGCCAGCATCCCCCCTGCTCGAGCCCCCTGCCCCTTGCCCACAAGTGCTTCTCTGAGCGGCGCACGGCAGCACGCCGACATCAACCCTCAAGCGCACTGGCCTGGATCTGGAGCCAGGGCTGCCTTTCATACGTAGGCTTCGACACAAACATCCCTCCTCCCCTCCGGACCCGAGCCTTACCCTCCACGATAAAGACCTGAGGGGCACAATGCGTAGGCGCGGGCCAAGAGGGGGAAAGGCGAACACGTGTCAGCAGCAAGCTTGCGCAGGCAGGCATCACCAGCAAGCACTTGGCGTGCGTACGCGGTCATATGCACGCAGCAAAGCAGCCTGCTCTGACTACCGTTGCACAACCCTGCTGCCATGATGCCATTATCACGCCACGCCACGCTATGACCATACCATTCCATGCAGCTCACACCAGCCCCCACTCAACCTCAAAAGCCAGGCCCGCATGAAAGCTAATCAGGCCCCGACCCCGCCAGCAGGAGCCCCACTGACCATGCAGCATCAATTCGCGTACGGCAGCTGCTCCACGCGAGCCAGTCATCGGCATCCCCTACCCCACGCCGAGGCACCTGCACCACCGACTCACGTATGGCGGTTGCAGGCAGCCCCCGTAGAACTTGACCACGTTAGGGTGGTCCACGCTGCTGAGCACAGCCGCCTCCTGCACGAACGTCTCCAGGTCGGCTGAGCTGGTGTCGCCGAGAAACATCCTGCAGTGGTTTGTAGTGGGGCAGGAATGTGGGCTAGGAGGGTTACTGAGCCCCAATCCGTGTTGGTGCGTCAGGCGCAGGTGCAACAGTGCAGAGTCCCTAAGTCAACTGAGCTAGCACTGTTCAGGGATGTCCTGTGGTGGCGGATATGGGACATTGCGCATAAGGGTCAGGAAACGTGCAGGGCAACTGGGGTCGCAGTTGCGGGTGAGTGGGCGTGCGTGAAACGCCAGGATACTGGATAAGTCGTTAGGGCGTGACGGAAAACACTGCCATATGCACGCGTAAATGGAACTGGGCTGACAGGGCAACTGGGGTTGCGGTTGCGGGGCGAGTGGGTATTATGTGTGCGGGCAGGGCACAGGGGCAAAGGCATGGGGGAAACTGCGAGGAGAGCAAGCATGGCTGCTAGGGCGAAGGGACTTGGCGACGTGGTTCAGGAGCTGTTCCAGAAACTGATCCATCGTTGGTGTGCCGGTTGCAGGTGTGCAGCGAGAAAGCCACGCTTCCGCAAGCTGCCCGAGATCCTTTGCACACGTGCTCAGTACGGTTGCCACGTGGTCAATGTAACCAGGCTCTGCCCCAGACCGTTCCCAAACGTACTGCATATCTGCATCCCCACCGCAACATGCTCCTGGCCACGTGCCGGTACCACACGGTACCAACCCGATCAGCAGGGGTCCCACACCGTAAGCGCTATGCTGCCTCCGCCCCAGGCAGGGCCGTTCAACCCCGTCCCCACACCCCGACCCCGACCCACTTCGGCAGCATCTTGACGGCCACGTGTTGTCCCCGGTACAGGCCCCTGAACACGGAGCCGAACTGCCCCTGGCCGATGGGCGCCCCGTCGCTTAGCTGGATCTCCGACGCATAATCAATTGACAGGTTGACCCCTGGAAGGGTAATTAGCGCCGGAAGCGGACCGTTTGGCCCCCTGCTGGCTGCGTCGGCGCTGCCGTGTGCGTCTAGAGAGGCGAGGAGGTGGCCGCCGGCATCATGCCGGCCTAAGGGCCCGGCGTCGGACGTGAAGCCGCTGGCAGTGCCACGGCCCTCACGGTGGGAAATATCGCTCGCCGACGTCGCCCCATCTCCACGATGCGTGCCTGAGTCGTTCGTATCGTAAATGTGATGGGCTGCTGCGTACAGTGTGGCGCTGGGTACGCTGTCCTGGCGTAGGGCAGGGTGGTCTGTGTCTTCAGCATCTCCGTTTTCCTCTTCGTCGTCGCACTCGGTTGTCATGAAGCAAAAAGATCGCCCGTTTGATAGGTATCGGTCCCAAGAATCATATTTTGTCGTTGGTGCTTCCCCCTCCTCCTGCTGGTCGTTTGGCCGGGTTGTCGTCGTTTCCGCATGCGGCAAGACTGGTGCAGCTGAGCAGCCCACGTTTGCAGCGGGAGGCTGGTACGTTGGCCCTTGTTCCGACGCCTCTAAATTGGCTGTACTCGCTGTTGGCAGTGCGACAGAGGTTGCTGCTGTGCTCGGAACATTTGTGTTAACTTGGCCGCTCTGCCTCACTGTTGGGCTGCTCGGTGCTGAGGACGAAGTCTTAAGCGAGCTCAGTATGTGCTTCAACAGCGGCTTACTAGAGCGCTGGCCTTCTGAAGGCCTTTCCTCATGCAGCTCAGCACCTCCGCGGTCTCCTCTACGGTCGTGTAAGCCCAGCAACTGTGCGAGCTTGACCATCTAATGAATTGTCATTCCCGCCCTCCCCTCGGCCTACCCTACCGGTTGAGCCGTTGGGATAAGCAAACGCGGGGCAGAGAGCCGTTTTCAAGGGAACTGTTTATTGTTATTATTGCAATTGGGTAACGACAGTAGCTGTGTGAGTGATCAATGGCACGTTCGGCTGCCCTTCCATGCACTTCGCCCCGGAACCAGATGGTTTTTGTTTTGTTGTTTTGTATATCGTTACATGGTAGGATCCGGAACCCAACATGTAAGGACCCGTGTACGAGCCAGGGGCTCCAGGGCCAACGCAAAAGTCACAAGGCACCCGGATACACTGCTACCAGGACACTAATAAACGGTACACGGGCATGACGTGCAGACCAAATTTGCCCTAACAGCACAGCGAGTTTCGCCTGATCAGGTCCGAGCATAATATCACGCATGCCACCGCTCAGCTCAAGACCGCTATCGCGTGCGGCACAACGCAGTAGCACGTGCTCTTCGTCCTCCACTGCGCCACACAGGGCAAACCCTCTCCTGTCTTGGGACTCCATTGCTTCGATTGGCAGCAAGAGGCCAACAACCCAGACGGAAACGCATCAGCTTCTTGTGCGCGTGCACCGGAATAAACACCATGATATGCAGCAGCCAAGTAGCCTTGTCTTGCTCGTGCGATAAGCCACACCAATGCTTGTAACGGCACATCTCAAACCGCAACAGCTTTGCTGCCCAGCCATCTTCCCAACCGTCGAGGGCAAGCGCAATCTCCTCTCGCAAGACATCGTGCGCCAACGCGCCTGCCTGACGGACCAGCCTGTTCCAAAACCCGCAGACTTGCCGTGTGAAGCCCAGTTGAAGTGCAGGGGTAACTGGGACAGCTCCGCAAACAGCAACCTGTGAGTAGGACGGTGCGCACCACATACAGCACGCATGTACACGATCTGCAGCTTGACCGCCGGGTCGTTTAGACAGTATTCAACCAACCCTCTGCCAAATTGGACCTATCACGCCTACGAGGCGGTGGCCCGCCTCGCATCATCTCGTTCAACGCGTCCACACCCTAGACTTCACACCCGTACGACAAGATTGGCCTAACCTGGCCTTCGAAGCAGCGCAACCAGATGTCCGGGGCCCCGAGCAACCGACCGTGACAGCCTCGCTCCTGTAAACGCAGCCACAGATGTTCTCTAGGATGGTGCAGCTCCAAAGTGCTCAGGCGCCGGCACACTGCGACACTCGTCTGGATTACATGCCACGCCTACGCGCCACGAGGCTTCCCTGCAGGACCTCAGCCGGCCATGTCAACAGGCCTAACCTGCTGGCCGAATTGCCTGCTTGCCCACCCCGCCAGGCACGCCCGCTGCCGGTCTCTAGGGCAAAACTGCCGCACCCTCATCAACGGCATAACCGCCAGCTCTTGCGCATTAAAATCCTAAGAATGATAGTGTACATGTGCCAGTATCGGAAATCGGGCATTGCGACCAATCAAGGCAACCGCCAAGCCAGCTGCGGGCAGGCGGCTGCGTTGGCACGCAGACCCGGATGTCTGTGTTGACCCGCCTGTACAAGGGACGCAAGCACTCAAGCCGACCTCCACGCCTCCCCACAGTGCTGAGTCCCTGGCGCTTCGCAGCCCTAAAGTCACAGCCCTACAATCCTTCCAAGCCAGCCTAGCTGCACGCACACACGCACTTTGGTGTCGTTCCACTCTAATGTCCCTTGCTGCAGGCCTCCAATCCCTGCCGTATTCTTACGGCGTCAGGGTGATCGGCGCCCAGCGCACGCTCGGCAAGTGGCAGCGCCTGCCTGAACAACATTTCCGCCTCGGCATTCCGCCGCTGATGCTTGATGCAAACGGCTAGGTTGCTGATGCAAGTAATCGTGTCAGGGTGCTCATCGCCCAGCACGCGCTGCTGCAGCTCCAGGGCCTGCCGGAACAGCTGCTCCGCCTGGTCGTGCTGTTTCTGGCCGTTGATGCAACCGGCGAGGTTGTTCATGGCGTTTATGGTGTCCGGGTGCTCAGCGCCCAAGTCGCGCTGAAGCAGCTCCAGGGCCCGCCGGAACAGCGGCTCTGCCTTGGCATGCCGTCCTTGCATGGTGTAGCAGATAGCTAGGTTGCTGATGGTGGTGAGCGTGTCAGGGTGCTCGGCGCCTAGCACGCGCTGGCCCACCTCCAGCGACTGCAAGTACAGCCGCTCCGCCTCGGCATACCGCTGCTGGGTCAAGAGGCAATTTGCGACATTGTGGACGGAGGTGGCGGTGTTTGGGTGCTCAGCGCCCAGCACGCGCTGCTGCAGCTCCAGTGCCTGCCGGTACAGCCGCTCTGCCTCTGCATACCGTCCGTGGTCGTGAATGCAACCGGCGAGGTTGTTCATGGAGCAAATGGTGTCCGGGTGCTCGGCGCCCAAGACACGCTGCCGCAGCTCCAGCGCCCGCCGGAACAGCGGCTCCGCCTTTGCATGCTGTCCTTGCAAGTTGAAGCAACCTGCGAGGTTGTTGATGGCCGCCAATGTGTCAGGGTGCTCGGCGCCCAGAACGCGCTGCCGCAGCTCCACACACGACTGCGCCAAATCCAGGGCCCGTTGGTAGTGTCCGCCAGAGCGGCAGGCCTGGCTGTGCATGTCGAGAGCTGTGGCAGCTTCCTGCTGCTGCTGCTGCTGCTGCTGCTGCTGCTGCTGCTGCTGGACGCTGGGTTCAGCGCTGCGCTCATCGCTCATGGCAAGCACACGCTGGCACAGGCCCTCGAAAGAGGCCTCGAAACGAGCCAGGATGCCCAAGACGCCATCAAGGAAGGAAGGCACACGGAAAGAAGCAACCCTGCACACCGCAGCGGGGTCGGGCACGGTCGCCAGCAGCTCCAGGGCTGCCGTGATGTTGACCGCCTCCTCGCGGGCCGCCGGAAGCACCAGCATCCACTCCTTGGCAGACAGGTCGAACATGTCCGCCCACTCGGCCAGCCTCGTGAACACCAGCTGGACGAAGCGCGTAGCTGCTTGCTGCCGTGACTCGGGTGCGAGCTGGCCTGCCTCCTGCCGCACCAGCATGTGCATCACATGCTGGCCCGTGCTGCTGTCAGCCCGCTGCAGCACGCTGTGGCGGTACAGGCTGGCCAGCAGTGCGTGCGCCTGGCCCGGGCCCGTGGCGCCCAGGACCGCCGCTGCCGACTCCTCATTGAAGCCCGAGGGTAAGACCGACAGCTGCGCCGCTGCCTGCTGCTGCGCCCTGTCCAGGGACGCCAGCACCACGCAGACGAGGGACGCCGCGGAGCTGCCGGCACCGCCGCCGCCGTTGGCCGCATCCTTGACGTTTTGGCGTTGCAACAGGCTCTCGAGCTCCTGGTGTGTGAACAACAATCGGTACATGAGTAACACTAGGCTAAGTAGCTTGGTAGTGTTTATAACTGGTTGGATTGCTTGACCGTGTGACTCCGGGTGCTGCGTTGGGCAAATTGCCTGCGGGAAGGCTGGCTTGATGCTGTGTTTTGGCTACGAAACACGGACGAGGATTTTCGGAAAGCCTGCATAGCGTTGCCCGGCTTGCTGCAAAGGCTCACCTCCAGTCCCAGCCGTCCACTCGTGAGCGCGTCTGCCGTCAGCCGCAGCACCAGCGGTACACACTGGCATGCCGCTGCCACCTGGGCCGCCTGCAACTCCGACACGTCTGGCGCCAGTGTGCGGACAAGGCGCACCGCGTCGTCTCGGTGGATGGCGCCCACGGTCCACTCTGCCAGGCCAGGCAGGGGAGCAGAGGACGCCGCTGAGCTGGACGCAGCCGGCAGCCTAGCAAGCTGCCGGCGGGAGGTCACCAGCAGCCGCACCACAGGGATGCCCCCCGTAACCTGCGAGCGCAGTTCGTGGGCGTTTAGGGGTTGTTAGGTGATTGCTCGCTCGTTCCTTGCTGATAGCGTGTGCCCTAACAAGGTCGCTCGCTGCTGCGCAATGTACGGTACACAAATGCATAAGCGCGTGCACCTCGTGCACGCACCTTCTCCAGCAGTGTGCGCAGCGTTTCCGCCGCCTCGGCCTGCCCCAGCGCGTCCTCCGCGTTGTCCACCACCACCAGCAGCCTGACCGCACCGGCAGCGTCAGCGTCAGCGGCTTGCCCCGCCGTCCTTCGCTGCCAGCTCCAGCCGCTGAAGCGCAGCGAGGATGCGTGGTATATTGTCCGACTTGTCCTGTTTGCCGAACAAGCAAGCACACAAGCAGAAGGCGTAGTTGATGTGGCTGCTGTGGATGGGGCCGTGCAAACGAGCACATCAGCCGGTGCCTGGTGTAGGACGTCCTCAAACCAGGAAGACGACCACAGCCCCAGCCGTCAAGGGCTGGTGTTTCCAGCACCACTCGCACTCTGGCGTCCACAACCCACCGGTTTCACGTCCAGTGACGCACAGAAGCGCGCCTCCACCTCAGCAGCGCTGCTGGCCTCTCTCAGGTCCACCCACAGCGCGCCGCCAGGCAGCCGACCCTCCCGCAGCAGCCGCCAGCCCACGTCCGCCGCCAAGCACGACTTCCCCATGCCCCCGTCGGCCAGCAGCAGCAGCGAGCTACCACCACCCCTGCTGCTACCACCACCTCCCGCAGTGATGAGGTGCTCCACGATGCCAGCCGCCTCACCGTCGCGGCCGGCGTAGGCTGGCGGCAGCGGGGGCAGCTGGCACCGCACAGCCGATGAGGGTTTTGGAGCAGCAGCTGACGGCGACGCCTCCGCCTCCGCCGGTGGTGATGCTGAGACGCTTGCCGCCGCAGCCGCTGCAACTGCCAGCATGCCTGCCGTCGCGCCCACGAGCCGAGCAACCTGCGCCGGCAACGCGTCATCGTCCGGGAACGACAGCTTGAGCTCCCAAACGCTGACCGTGTCCCTGTTAGTGCGCTCCACAGCCCGCTGGAAGGCACCGCGCGCCGACTCGTCCGCTAGCAGACGGCCGAGCTCCTCCACGGCCGCAATGTCAAAGGCCGCGCCGGGCACCTCGGCAAGCAGCTTCGGGAAGGCATCCCAAAAGGCGAACCATGGCACCTCGGCCTCGCAGCCAAAGTGGGTCGCCCACAACAGGCGCAGCTCAGGCTGCCGGATGTGACGCTGTGGGCCATTGTCCAGGTGCGACTTGAGCAGCGACGACACCTGCGTGGGTACGTGGCCGGCGGCAGGGGCCGGGAACAGTGTGGCGGCACGGTTTCGCGCCAGTTGAACATGCAAATGTGAGACCATGTGAATTCACGTAGAGTTGGCTCTGACAGGACGCGGCTCGCTGAACAGAAACGGTTGATTGCAGCCTGTAGTCCTAATTGGATACGGCACTAGCGTGACATTGTCCATCGAGTGCCTGCTCCATCTGGCAGCTTCGGATCTGGCAGCTGGCAATAGCCACTCGCTCGAGTCAACAATATTCAACTACCTGAATGAGCATACATGAGGCACACGCTGGAGCCACAATGCCCAACTGCCCTTCCCAACCGCTTTTTGGATCGACAGGGCGGAGCAAAACCAGGTGTTCAAGCAGCCCCGCCGCTCGCCCCGCCGGCAGCTTCTTTTCCCCACAGGTCTAGGTCTCCACGCCCACTCACCACCTCGATGGTCATCCGAGCGCTGCAGTCCATCTTCTGCAACACAGCGCCCATCTTCGTCCCGTCCGCCATCACCGCGTTAATGCCGCCGTACTCCTCCACCAGCGCCCGTGCGTCCTCGGCAGGGTCCTGTCCACGTAAACACAGCGGCACGTAAGGACGCGGTGTACCGTACACGGGTGCTTCGACACATTTCGACCGTCTAAATCAAAGCCAAGCCGTTGTTGAGCGGAACTTGGTTTCGACATGCATGTGAAGGGTGCGCTGCTCATCCACCTTCATGTCCCGGCAACGCAGGCCCGCCCGGTAAGTTGCTTGCTATGCCTGACATCTGCGTATGTGGGAGGCCCGCGTGCCCACTGAGCCTGCTCAGCCCAGCCTGCTGCTTGTCTTCCTTCGCTCACCTTGTACGCTGCTGCCCGCTTGAGCAGCACCAGCGACTCCTCCATCTCGGCCTGCACCGCCTGCAGCCGGGCGTTGCTGTCGCTTGCCAGCAGCAGCATCAGCTCCTCCCCAGCCGCCCCAGCTCCTCCACCAAGCCCTGGTACTGCTCGGCGTCGCCGCCCGCCGTCAGCAGCCGCAGCAGGCAGTTGCGGCTGGTGTAGGCGCGCGCGTAGGACAGGATGGCCTGCGTAGCAGTGCAGTAAAGCATGTAACACAAGCAGGCCCAGAGGCCGAAGCAAGTGGCGCAGCAGTTGCGGCTGGTGTAGGTGCGCGTGTAGAACAGGATGGCCTGTGTGGAGGTATGCGCATTTGGGTCAGGTCAGATGCAAGGGCCGGAATGTGTGTGGGGTGGGGCAAGCGAGTGGCCCCTTTGACCTACTACCGTGCGCTTGTGCGCGGCCACCGAGGCGACTTCCAATGCCCGTCGGGAACCCCCCAGGTACATGTAACCTACATAGCTGGCGGCCCCCACGTCCCCGCCGTGTTAAGGTGCCGCAATCCTTACACTTGCAGTCACCGTTGCAGTAGTACAAAGCGGAAGTCGGCCCGGTGGATGAACCAAGCAAGTACAGCTTTTGCTACCCCAATCCACGCATAGCGTGCACCACCCTCACCAGCAGGTGGTCATGGAAGCGGCCCACCACCGCCCGGCAGCGCTGCAGCTGCCCCAGCTCCCCGGCGTAGGCGCACAGGATGTCCAGCACCGACAGCGTCCGATCGCACAGAGCCTTCAGGTTGTCAGAGTTGGCCATAGCCCCCTCCACTGCGTCCAGGACCTGGAGCACCAGGTTGGCGGCCTCCGAGCCTGCAGCGGGCAGCAGGGGGGCGGAGGGAGAGGAATTGTTCTCGTTATGGCGGCTTTGCGGTGGTGCATATCGTAAGGAGCACGTTTTCGGTAACAGACCCCCGTAGGAGCCGGAGACGCCCCGCAGCACGCATTGACACGAGCAAGCGGGTGCCTTGGCGGCAAACTGTCGTGCATGCCGACTCCACTACGTTAGCCGCATGGACGACGGCCGCATAAACGTATAATAATGGCGACTGTTACGCTGTGAACCCTTTTCCCCCGACCATTCAGCTACGTGGGCTTTACCATACCAGCAATCCTCGGACATGTCTACAAAGACCGAGTTCCGCCCTACAGCAGCACCGCTTCTGTCTTAGACTTGCCAGTATACCAGGAGTCCCCGGAGGACACGCAGCCGACCTCTGGATTAAGGTGATCCTGACATCCTGGGAGCGTGTGCCGCTACACCTCACCACCTGCACGGTCCCTGCCCCCGGCGCGAGCGCTGCTGATGACACGCACATGATGTGTGGCACCACTGCAGAGCGTGCTTCCGGTTGAGCCTTGGACTCGAATGACCCAGAGGAAAACGCCTGAGCCTAATACCTTGCCCCCGTAAGGCACCGCTCAATTCCACGGGCCGCACGTGCAACCACCAAATGCCCCGGGGTGCCCAGCCAACCCGTAAACGCCCCTTACCTCCAAACGGCAGGGACGGTCCCACTCTCTCCAGCATCGCACGCAGCACCTTAAGTCCTTTCCTGGCGACCGCCTACATGAGTGGACATCGGCAGGGGGTGAAGCACGCGGGGGGACTGTAAGTGGTCCAGTGCCGAGGGCTCGACAGGCAGCACCCGCACGCGCGCAATCCTCGTACCGCCCTACAACGGCATGGTTATTTCATGAACTGTCTCAAATTGCTCGTACCGTGAGGGCTTCCTTTCTGCTGCGCGTTTCCACCGCTGGAGCTGCAACCGCCAAGGCAGGAGCACCCTCCGCCTCTTGTTTGGTCGTCACTAAGGTGCGCGTGAGCGTAACAGTCGCCGCAGCGGATGAAGAGGAGGCACCAGCGGGAGCCTGAAAGGGCGTCTTCGTCCCGGTGTCCTGCACCCCCAGCGCGGCGGGCTCGGGCGGGGGTTGAGCCGCTGCTGGTGCAGCCGACGCGGTGGCTTTCAGGGCCTTATCGCGGTAGGCCAGCAGGCGTGCGGCATCGTCCTCTGACACGCCCCGGCGGACTAGGTACTGCAAGGGGGCGGAAAAGGACGCAAGGGAGGAGGAGAGCGGCGTTAAGAAACGGGGAGGGGCAACGCAGGGCGGCAACAGCGGCAACAGCCACCCACGTGCCGGAGGGAAGGCATGCCCGTACACCGAAACCTAGACAGTCGGGCACCACCAAGACCACCACTAGTAAGCATGCGTACCGGTGCGCTCCAGACGTTTGCGAGCACACAGCCGTCGTCTTGCGACAGTTCCGCAGCATGTGCATGGAGGTTCGCGGGCAACTTCGAAAACCAGTCGGCGACCTCCTGCAAAGAACAGGAAACAATTGATTATATTTGGATTGAACGTGCCTGCAAAGCAGCAGTCTGAAAGGGCTCAGACAGGTGCTGTTCGCACTTCAGTGTCCCAGTCCTCAAGCGGCTTCCCAGAAGGCGCCGGTCTTTTGTTAACAGGCTGATAGGGTAATGATTGCGCCGCAGGTACGGGCGCGGACGCCCCGCAGCCCATTCTGTGAAGCAACTAGTTCCGATGGGTGTCCGATGGCCTGTTGACTGCTTCAAGGAGTGTTGGGGAACGCACCGACGCTGCCATGAACGCATACTCATCAGCTAATATGGAATGAATATGGAGGCAGCGACCCAGGCCCCAACCTTGAGCAAGTGCCGTGGCGGGCCACGGAAGTACCAGGGGTCCACTCAACTTTGTACGACGCATGGACGCAAACATGTAACGTGCAAGCCCAGACAGCACCAGACATCTACACAACCGCTCAAGATGTGCAGAAGTAGGCACCTCGCCAGTACGCTTGCCGCTTTACTCACCTGCACACGTCCTTTGCACGCTCTAGGTGGCGGTTGTCATCGGCACGTGCCGTACACCGTCCAGTGTGGGTGCCGCAGTGCAAATTGTAAGTATTTGTTTGCCGTTGGTATGAGCAGGGTTGTTGTGCCACTTTTGCTGCAACCTAATGCACAGATGAAGCGTGATTCACCCAGAAGTGTCGCCTGTCGCTTGCCTCGGCCTGATCCAACGCCAAAGGCTGGCGCTGAGTGGCACGACTCCGCGCGCAGCAGTACAGGGGTTCAGACACATCCTCAACTTTAGGTAATACGCACAAGGGCTGCCTTAAACGCGACGCAAAGGCATTAAGGTGCGCAACGGTCGAGTTCGACAAGTTAGGAGGCGAGTGTTGAGAAGCCTTGCAAAGCGCGCACGCCTTAGACCAGCATTATATGCAAGTGATACGCGTACACACGCAATTAGCATGTTCAGCGACGGGGCGCATCCTTGGCCCCTGGGGCGTTAGGGGCCCTGCTCCACTCCACCTGCCACTGCCCTTCAAACGCTGACCACATAGCAGCCCATTGCACAAAAGCTTTTGAATTTACTTGGATAAGTCACGCAAAGGCTGCCACCGGTGCTAACTTTCCCTCGTCCTGCCTGTGGGCCCTTGAATGCAGGAAGCTCAGGAGGCATGGCAGCGGCAGATTCCTTCACTTTCGACCTCCCGCCAGATCTGCGCCTGCGCGTCCTGTCCCACCTGCCGCCCAACGACCTGGCCCTGGGCGGCAGGCTAAGCTGCAAGGACGCCGCCCAGCGCTTCAGCCAGCCGCACCACCGCACCGCCCGCCTCAGCCAGCCGCTGCCGGGCCATTTTGTGACCGCCGCCGGGGAACAACGAACGAGGCGGCGAGGGCGCAGCGGAGGGAGCGGTGAGGGCCGGAGGGCCGGCTGTTGAGCAGGCCTCAAGGGCGCTTACGCAGCTGAACTTCCGGCAAAAGCTGCGGCTGGTCACTACCGCCGCCACCAGCGGCTGCGAGGCCAACGTGGAGTTTGCGCTGCAGCTGCTGCAGCCGCACGTGTTCCCGGAGCTGCTGCGCACGGACCATTACCTGGCCCTCGTGAAGCAGACGGACACGATCCCCTACTCACCTGCTAATGACGTGGGGTCTGCGGCGGTGGCCTCTGGCCTGGCCCACCTGCTGCCCTCCCTGGCGCAGCGCTGCCCCTGGCTGCTGGACCCGGCTGCCACCCTGGAGGCGGCGGCGTGGCACCTCAGCTTGGAGGGACTGCAGGCGGCCTGGGAGGCCGTGAGGCACGTGCTGACCAGCCGCCTCCAGTATGCGCTGGAGTTGGGGTTCAGGGAGCCGGATATCAGTAGGGCGTGCAACGTTTGGCGGCGCGTGATGGCTGCCGCCGCATGCTCCCCTTTTTGATGACTCCATGGCGAAGTTGGAGTGGGCGCTGGATAAAGGCCGTGCCGACGGTCACCCTCCTCATCTGTTGAGTACCGGCGACCTGTGGGGCGCTGCAGCGGCCTCGGGAGACCTGGCGCGGGTGCGGTGGCTGCGGGAGAACGGCTTTTCGTGGGGCGGGGAAGAGACGCTGGCGGTGGTCATGCGGCACGCCAACCTGGCCTGCATTGTGCGGATGGATGAGGAGGGCGGCTACCTGCCGCCTGCGGGTGACCCCTCCTGGAGCAGCTCGCAACTAGCCCCGGCCGCCGCTCCCCACGCGACAGCGCCGCCAGCTGTCCTGGCTGGCGGCCCGGGGGTCGAGGTGGGCACCTTGCGTACCGTGGAGGAGGCAGCGCTGCACGGCAACCTGGCGGCGCTGCAGCTGGCCTTGCAGCATTGGAGGCAGCAGCAGCCGCAGCAGCAGGAGGAGGAGGAGGAGGAGGCAGTGCCTCTCCGGTGTGCCATGGTGTATGCTGTGCGGTCCGGCCACGTGCCCACGGCTGCGTGGCTCCACCAGGCGGGCTGCGGGCTGCAATTCAACCGGCTGTTCAAGGCAGTGGTTAGCCCCGGTCACCTCCATATGCTGCGATGGCTACTGGAGTCGGGCTGTCCGGTTGAAGGCGTGACCCTGACAAGCGTAGCAGAGTGGTGGCCCAGCCACAAGCCGGCGGACGGGGAGCGGCTGTTGGAGGCCCTGCAGCTGCTGGCGGAAGCAGGGGTACCGGCATGGGACGGGGAGGCCACTCGCTCGCTGCAGCCGGCTACCAGGGACACCCCTGGGCTGTGTGGCACTTCCTGGAGCAGCGGGCTCCTATCTCCACTCTGCCTGACCACTACCGCGGAAAGGTTGCCGAGGCCACAGTGTCTGCGGGCAACGAGGTGGTCATCAGCGCAGTCGCACAGTTGGGCTGGCTTTCAGGCGCTGACGCTACGCCTTGCTACGCCGCTGCGGCCATGAACGGCGACCGGGGCACCCTGGCCTGCCTGCACCGGTTGGGGGTGCCCATGGGCGACGGCGTGCTTGCAGCAGCTGTGGAGAGCATCGCTCCGCTGCCTGCTTTGCGCTGGTTAGGGGGGCACGGACCGTCAACGCAGCTTGCTGTGGCATCTGCAATGCTTAATTCGCCCGGGTCCCATTTCCTGCGCAACCTGGTGGGGCAGGAGGTAAAGGCATGGCTCCAGGGATTCAACTGAGCACGCACCAGACCGGCCATGAGCTAGCGTAAAAATGTGGTGCCGTGGTAGAGTCGGTCGGGCAACAGCAGCAACCAGCGTGCCATTTTCGTACTTTACTGTGGGGAGTTGTACTACTTGCTATCGTATGCGTGTCCGGGGCTTTGAGCCCAATCGCATTGCAGGGTTGTAACATGCACGCATGCGGTACGGTTGGCAATAAGACATATGTAAAGCGCTTGAGACGCTATGGGTGCATGGGTATTGCGCCAGACGGAGGACGGTAGGGCAAGGGGGCAGGCGGCGGCAAGGGCGGGGGCACTCAGATGTGCTGGTGGCGCTGTGCCAGCTGAGGGACGAAGTCATGGTGGGGTGGGTGTTGAAAACGGGGACAACCCGTAGGGACGACCAGCAGCGTGCGTGACGTCGGTGCAGGCAGGGTGGTCGGGTTCAGTAAGGATCGTGTGGCCACATCACCTGGAATGTAGCACAAAATGCCAAAAATGCAGGGGAAGGCGGCGTGGGAGGGCGGTAGGCACGGGTTGGCATGGGGCGGCATGGTGGCAAGGCAGGCGTCCTCTAGAGTACGGAGCTGCGGGTGAAATGCATGAAGATGGCTGCACTCGGTCTGCCAGTGATGCCTGGGCAGCTGGGTGCTGGCAAGCGCAGCGTGCTACACTGGCAGTGTAGACGTCCAGATTCAAAACTGCGCACCTGTTCTGTGCTACCTGCTGCTACGCACTCGCGAGCCAAGGGGGCGCTTCTTGCGTAGCGGCTGCGATGTTTCAGGAGCATGTGTAATGGGTCGCTCCAGAGGCTTTTGCACTGCTGAGGGACCGTTCTCATTGGCGTGACACTTTCGACGGCAGAGCCCTGCATGCATTGTAGGACCAGCGCCTGTGGCGATGTATGGCT